>JARHVA010008134.1:125000-367500 GCA_037957365.1 Torreya grandis | reverse complement strand
GGAAGCTAATTTGGCACCACTAAGGTCCATAAAAATTATGTTAGTATCTAATTAAATTGAAATTATATGTAAAACCTAAGAAAGAAATAAAATTTGATAAAATTAAATATATTTGAATTTCAAAATTCAACATATCTTGAGGGTTCAATCTATGGAACCACTAGGATCATATATATTATTTATAGTATCAACAGTTACTTCATAGTTAGATTCATGAACCTTTCATAGAGTCCTTTTCAATGGCCTACCTTGATATTTGTGCAATTGAACATTTATTGTGAGAATATAATTAGAATAGTGGAATAGCTTCTTATGTACTTCAAAGTCTTGAAACAACCACACATTATAATTTTTAATGGGATAACATCGAAACCAAGTTTTAGTAGCTACAATAGACGCAATGGGATAGTGAATGTTTTCCCCATTTGTGACTGAAGAAGTCAATTTCTATTTGTTCTCTACATAGTACCATAAGTATAAATCTATCCCTTCCTCATTATCCTCACCTAAAATAAATACATAATCATGCCCTACATCATAAAATAAAACATGATTTACTAATATATTTACCAAATTTAGTACATGAAATACATAAAATATAATATGGTATTTGGTTTCACGAGATCAAACACATAGTCAAAGTCATGTGATGATGTCACCTCTATAAATTGTAATGATGGCAGAATATAATATGTGTAATTTGGAAATAGAGGCCTAGATATCCATTCATCCACTGATTATTTTGACTCAGACTCATTCCAAACAAATTTAATGCATGCAGAACAAAAGCATGCCATGTGCCTCATATGAACCATCCAAGAACATGTGTCTGAGCTATGAAATTAGTATAACTCACTTGATTATGTTAATCTCATACAATTTTGATAGATTTCTAATTATTCATCATTCATGAGCCAAAAAATTCTATAAATAGTGTACTTTTGTTGATTACCATGGCCCATATGTTTTTTACACCATTCAACTATTGTCTTTGCATCTGAAAATTAAATAAATTATTCTAACTTCAAATCCACTCTTGAAATTACTCTTTTGAGACATGATCCTACACTATCATGTTACATTTTTCCATGGCTTGATTTACTGAAACTCCAAGTATGTTGAATATCAGTGCTCACATGCATCCTATTTGGCTAGTAGAACATATGTGCATTCATGAATTGTGATGTGCAGTTATCTGACCATATATAATGTTGATTGAAAGTAATGATCCTTTCACTCATATTTCCATTAAAAAACTAAAAAACAACCTTGAACATACTCTAAAGAATGTGTCTAATCATTTTTGACATAAAAGTGGTACTTCATTAATATTTGTTTATCATTATCAGTACTTCAGGTGAATGCATGAATGCTATATGCACAAAAACTAAAACTTGTACTGAATTGTATTATTGTGACTAAACCTCTCTTTGTGGTTGTAATGTGTAATTCTATGCAAAGTCAATTACTAAAAAAATAGTACCAACTAGGAATGACTCCTTACTTAACTTGAATTTTATTCTAGCCATCAAGCTGTGTGTGTGTGTGTGTGTGTGTGTGTGTGTGTGTTTAATACTAATATACAATTTCATCCCTGAATTTGTCCATAAATTTGGAAATAGCTATTTTTATATGACAAGATTTCACCTTTTATATTCTTTCCATATTTCATTTGACATACCATAGTTTTATATTTACAATAACCAACCAATTCTTATCCAATTCCATGTGTACTCTTCTCATGGGTACAGGTTTTCAATTTTGGCAATCCACCACAAATGTTGCAACTTCCATCTAAACATGCACTATTATAAAATAATTGACCATCTAGTCTTTCACAAAAAACTATTAGAATGAATTCATTTTCTAATTTTTGTGGGGATTCCACTCCACACTCTTTTAAAATTTTATTAGTATGTAATATAAAATAAACATGACAAAAAATATCATAATGCATAGAAAATTCAACATGTTGCCTAAAACAACTAGTAGTGAGTGTGTGATTAATTTTCACATAGAAGGGTTTGGCCATTTCAATGTACCTTTGACTAATAGAAATCTTTGGATGTTTTTCAACATTTTTAGATTACAATTTGTATGCACTTAAATCCACCCACTTTATTTATCATCACTAATATTACTATTATTAAACACTAATTCCACTTATCTCTTTTATCCCCTCTATTTTTTTTTAATATTTCGCATTCTAGTCATTTATTTAACATCCCATTCATTATTCCTTATCACACTAACCTTATCCTTACCCCATAAATCTATTAATAATTATAATCATAGTTTATCCTATCCTAATCCCACTTATCCATTATTTGGGAATTTAAAATTCCCATGACCTACCTTGCCACCTACCCTAGCATATTCCTAGGCTCTCCTACACCCCTAGTCCCTAATTAAATACTAATCCTAAATTAATCCATAAGGAGAATCTAGAATTATCCATTTCTTAAACCTCTTTTAACTTGACCCCTCCTCTCTATAATCCTCTATTCTAGAGGCTTCTAAGGAATTTTTAATTCCTTGAAAATTCCTTGACCCTTGATCTACATGGCTTCACTTTGAACATGAGCCATCGATCTTCCCTCCATGGCCTCTTGATATAAACCACTCCTTAATGTCCAAACCATCTAAGGAATCCATACAATCTCCATGTCAAATCCATAATCATAATCATTGATCAATCTATTACCATGTCAAAAGTTTGAGTCTAATTGTAATCAACAAACCAACAATTCAGTTTAAAGATCTTGGAGAGCGGATAGGAGAAGCAAGGCATTAGTAAGATTTATTTAGTTGATTCTGATTTACTTCTATAAGCTTTCTTATTGAGTGTATTATGAATTTTGGGTTTAAATTGTCATATTTAGATAGTTTAATCTAAGTGTTCAAAATTACAATCACATTTTGGCAACCAGAGTGGGATATCCCCTTTAATCTAACCTTCTTACTTGTTAGAACCATTTTTTATCACTTGCATGGTTGACTAAGTGGAGAAAAAATGGGGGACTTTGCCAAATTATCATGCCCAGGTGAATTATATTTTTGCTTTGAAAAACTACCAATTTACGGTCATGATTTTATCCTCAGGAGTTACAGTTTTGCATTGACTACCCAATCCTAAGCACTGAGGCTAATATTCTCTTGTAGTTTGTTACTCTTCCACAAAATCATGAATTTAAAAATGGAGATATTGTCCTAAAAGTCATGACTTTGTCTAAAAAGTAGCAATATTATCACTAACCACCACTTTAAACTACTAACGATTTACCTTTTTGGTAGGTTTTGAATTTTCTATAATATATCTAATTCATGAAAATTTATTTTATGTGAAAAGTCATAGTTTTATCTTTGGGGCCACAACTATAGACTAAAATAGCTAACTATGTCTCTAATCTATTTTTTGCCTTTGTCTAAGTGTCATATATTTTGCAATAATAGTGAGGAGCAACCCAACTTGCTATCAAATGTTTACTTCAAACAACCCATTTTTTCCTATTTTAATACCATAGATTATGGAGTAGTGATCGTGCATTATTTCAATCAATTTTTCATAATTTTAGTGATATTGTCTCAATCAAGTTTTAATTAGTCTAAATGTATATCAAATATCTATTTGATCTTTTATGTATATATTTGGTCTCTATGCATGTTTTCTATTATCCCTGTATATCTTTTATTGCATATTTTTTTCCTATTTTAAGTCTAATGATTTTTTCCTTGGCTTGAAATATCGATGTTTGTAAAATTGTGATTTTGTAATAAAAATCATGATATTTCTTAAATTGGCATAGTTTCATACAAAACCACTTGGTAACTACTACCAATTATCCCATTTTTGTAAAATCATGACTTTGCAATCACGATATTATAGAAAAGTCACAATTTTTCACTTTTTAGAAGTGATATTACTAGTAATTAATTGTGTATTCGTGTTTTTGTAGATAAAGTGGTGGTTTTTTCAAGAGTAAAATACTAACCACTTTATATAGGATCATCCTAGTGGGAGGCATTGAATATCTTATCTAGCACATTGTCTTATAGGTTACCTTTCTAAAATCGCTAATCAAACTACTAATCATCTTCTTGTAGGTTGCTTGTTAAAGACCTTTTGGTATCTAAGAAATCATTTTGTTTGTCTAAGACATTTAATCACTTTAATCACTTTGTTTAAATCATGTTATGTAAATTCCTTTGTATATATCTTATATATTCTTGTATATCTTTGATCTTGTCTATACCTCACATCTAATTAATCAATTAATTAATCTCTTTTTTGGTCTACATGTTTGTCACCCTATGGCTACAGTTGTGTATGCTCTCATCTTTGCATTCTTGTGGTGATTATTGGAGGATCAAAAACCACTAAAAAAACCCTCCCATTTTTTATTTTTAAGGTAAATGTGAGGTGGAATTTACACCCACGCACTTTTCATACTCTTAGGGGGATAGTGACCATGGATTTCACCATCATGCACTAATCCACACTCTATGTTTTGGTGGAGTATAAAGATTAGGGACAGTTGTCATTAAGCTAAGAGGTTGACCCCATATGAGTCATACATGAAGGGGAAGAGTTAAATATTTTAACCAAGCATTAGACAGTACACTATATGGACTTAGGACCCACTATACCTAGTGTATATCAAGGATTCCCCTAGAGAGCCCATTTAGCCTAGCATAGGACCTGTCAGCCTTAATAAGCATTATGCTACCAAAGTCAAGATCAGATCCTAAGTGACCATAAAGTGTATACAAGTTTGAGATGGTTTGTTTGATTTTATAATGGGTCACTATCCTAAAACCTCATCTATGAAGCTGTTAGATAATGTAGTCATCAGGTTACACACGCACAATCAATTTACTATTCCTAGGTTTGTAATTTTATTGATTTGGTGAGTGTCATGATAGACCCTTATTATCTAATAATCAAGTTATAATTTTACCCAAATGTATATACACCTATATAGTTCTTCACATATCATCATCTTGTATCCTTGTCTTATCATCATATAATTTTGTACATCCTTGTCACTATATTATTATACATATTATATTTAATTGTCTCACCATCTTTCTCATCACTCTCTTATCTTAATCCTATACTATTCTAGTCATATCCACCAATAATTTGTCATATCCCCATAACCTACATATCTTAATCATGTCTTATCATCCACATCTTGTCCTCAATCCACTTTGTCCATAACTGATCATTTGTCTTGACCTTATCTTGTCCAGTCACCTTAGCCATCATCTTGTCAACCTAATCCTAATTATAGTCTAACCCATCCTTACCTCATCATACTCTTTGTCCATACTAGTCATCCCATTAAGTCTATATTCATACACCAACCCTCCTCCATGTTGGTAAAAAAACACTCTTCACCAAGGTCCTCATCATTAGCTTGTTCATTCCTATCAAATTTGGGTCACAATCACATATCCTATCAATCACAAAATCTCATCTTATTTGAGTCAATAATCTTAGTCTTGAGATGGTCTTAATCCCATTAATCCTAGTTGAAATTAATCTCTTTGGCCAATATATCCCCATATCAAATCTTAGAGCCTATCATAATTCACCTAATCTAGTCTAAATCATCAAGGTCTAGCCCATGACCTAAATTAGTTAATTTAAATATTGTCGTATCCCATCCAACATCTCATATCATCTTATCAACCTTTAAATATCACAAAATCAATCCTTTATCCAAATTTGTTCCAAACATTCCATCATCATCCCTTAATATATTTTATCAATCCCTCACATGTACAAATTAGGGCCATTAAACCACATCATTCACACTTTATACCATCTTGATTTATGCTATCAAAAATAAATTTGGTCAACACCCTGATTGAGTAATGTATCATGGCCAATATGGATGTACTTATTTCACACCTCATATAAATAAGAACCCAACATCCTACAAAATTTGACCCCATTCACCTCAAATTACCTCTAGTATACACCCATCCACATCAATCAACTCGTAGTCTTCACACCACCTAATCCAATTTGAATCTTCCATCTAATAGTCATAGCCAATCATCTACCCCTTTCTATACTATCAAAGGGAATCCTTCCTTTCCACCTCATCTACTACTATTCCGCTCACCCAATCATGATAATAAACATCATATCTATAGCCCAATACTTCCACATCTAAAGCATGAAGTGAAGAGAGCACCTATACTACTTTTCCTATATCATTAGAATCCCTCTTCCACCATCTTGTTGTCATCGACATGATGGTATATCCTCCTATACAACATCTTAATCCTATCAATCCTAAGACCTCTTTAAATAAAGATAACAAATAATATTTATATCATCAAACTTATGGTCATACCATTAATCAATGTCTTAATTTCCAAGACTATACCCAATACCTCATCGACCATGGTGACATAAAAATTGAGAATGAATAAAATGAGTCTACATCCCTATGTGAACAAGAATAGGAATTCCAAGGTTCCATTCCTAATCATGATCAAGCCTTTCCCCTTCCAAGAAAAGGTTAATACACTACATCCATATTCCATGGTCCCCCAATTTTGACAAATCCTCCATTAAAGATGAGTTTATTCCCCATGAACCTAGTCCTCATGATTCCTTCCATGGGCCTATCTTTGTAGAATCCATTGTTACTCCATCATCTTCTTCTCACCAATCATGTCAAAAACCTCGTATTGAGAGGTTGCTTATGGACAATAAATTTTATACTAGTAGCATCATGATAGAGTCAAAATTGGAGTGCATACATGTGTTATCTACATCAAGATGATGTTCAACACTAGTATCTGAATTAGACTCCTCATCTAAAACATCATCCCTCATCAAAATTATAACAGATGATGACTATGTTTTCTCTTTTGAAGATACTTCTAATTTTGATAAAAATAAATCATAGGGCATATATTTTTATCCCAATTAGGATGATGACATCATAAAAACATTCTTACAAGATTTATCTATTGAATATAGTTAGAATTAATCTGATCCTCCTTGTAAGTGTATACTACAACTTGTCTTAGTGATCCTTTTACTGATATTAAAGATGTTTTCTTTGATAGAAATATTGGATCTCTTAGGAACCCCTATGAGGACCATATTTCCCTATCACCACTCATTGACCTTGCTATATCATCTCAATTTCCTTAATCTATCATATATCCTTTCCTTCTTATCAATGATCATTTAATCACCTCCCTCCATAGGGATAAATAGGAACATCTATCATTGGAACCTTTTTCAAGAAACATAATAAGTACCACAAATCCAAATATATAAGATGATATTATAAAAGCCATAAATGATGATCAATTCACCTTTTATCTAACAAGTCAAAATCAATAAAAGTGAAATCATTAGCCCAATCAAAAAGTGCCTTCTCCTAGTAAAGCCCAATGTCAGGCACTAGGGATCATCATTTATCAAGTCAAAAAATCAATCTTCTCTAATGAATCCCAAAATTAAGCACTAGGGGAATATCAAAGTCAAAATCATCATCAAAAGACATTTTCTTTTGGTGAAGCCCAATATTAGGCACTAGGGGGTAGTCAAATTCAAATCTAATCAACAAATCCAAATAATGTCAAAAGTACTATCAAGATGGCTAATAAACCTTCAAATAATTAGATAAAAGATGAATTTTACAATCAAAGTGTCTTGGATATCTTAAATTTTTTTTCATACGTCACTGATTAAATACATAATGCCCAAAATATCTAATTATGTGTGTGACTACTAGTCCCATCTCCCAATCATATACCACAACCTCCTCTCATGATCCCATCATCCAATCAAGTACTATACTTCACTATCAAATACTATACCTAGATCCATCAATTTCACAACTCATAAACCCAAGAAATATGGCCTCTACTAGGGGTAACAAAGATACATGGTCTCTATGTCTAGAGGGGTCTCAATCAAGAATCAATAAAGGTCATAGAGACATAGTCCTAGCATCACATGTCTCTAGAATAGGTGTTGGTTAAATATCACAAAAATTTATTCACGTTTCATATCATACCCATATCTAATAAACTAAGCTACCCAAAAGTCAAAAATTAAGAAAAAAATAAAAATAATTAAAAATAAAATAAAAATCATTCATCCAATTATGAAAACTAGTACTCTGGTGCCTTGGGATAGTACCATGATGAAAACCATTTTCTTATGTCTTGGTAAAATAATCTATTATCTAAATTTTACCTCAAACTTGGGGAAAACCCATCCTTGTCATCCTTATATATCTTATCCCTTGGTCTATTATTCTTACCCATCATCTACCATCATATCTTGCATATTATTATGTCCATATTTATCCATCATGTCATTCATACTATCTCTCATTCCTTCATGTCTTGACCTTCATAAGGAATTATAATATGTCTTGACAAATGTTATAAAATGATCTTAGCATATCCTCTAATGGACACTTGGACAACTAAGCATTTGGTTCCCTCATGATGTGGTCAATAGCAATCCCTAGTCCATTCTTCCTTGGTCTTCATCTTATTTTTAGTATCATAATCATTCTTTTATAATCCCATACATCATTCTATCCATCCTTATCCTATTTTCTAGGCTTGTTATTCCCTTTCATAGTAACCCCATTGTATAGTTTACGTACATATATCCTAAAAATCCAAAAAGTTATAAAATCTACAAAATTCTAATAAACATCTTCATTGTTTTATCTTATGCCATCTTGTCATCTCGATTATCTTATATTATGCCCTCATATTTTCTATAGCATTTTCATCTTCCATTTTATTATTTCCCAATGGTCTTATTATTTTTTCATCTTGCCTTGTCCCAACATCCTATTCATCTTGTCATATGTCCTCAGCATCCTTATCCTAAACATAGGCCCTCGTCTATATCAAATCGATACCCTTGTCTAATGTCTCTAACCTTAATCCAAATTTACATCATCATCAACTTATTCCAACTCATCACTTGATCAATCATCCCATTAACTCTAATTAGGACCATTAAATAAGACATTAATCACATTGCATCTCTATGTAGATACTTATGTGTGTTTATCTACTTTACGTTGTTTGGCTAGTTCGTATGTCTATATATGATTGTCTTATGTTTCATCTATTTGTATATATTTATTTTTATTCTTGTTTCATATATATTTTTTCTATTGGATAATGAATTAGTATGTTATGATGACACCAAAATTTATAATGATGTTTTTAGGTGATCTCAATGATGCAAAGTTCATTATTTTCCCCTTTTATCTATATTTTGGCACAATATCCTCTTTGTCATACTTCTATCATAGGTCATCTTTCCAAGTGCCATATCTAATAGATTTCTTAGACTATGATGATACTTATAACATAAATTATGGATTGATCATTCCTCCTAATCTATTTAGTCATCTTACTCCTATCATCACATTGATCATCCAAGTCCACTCACATAATATCTGATCATTCCTATAATTTGTTTATCATCCCATATATATCCTTCAGTAAATAATTTATCATCAATTTCCCAATTCAATCACCATCCTACCACTCACATATCTAACAATTATTGTCATCCCCTAATCTAGTCTGAACTACATTGACCTGAGGTCTTTTCAAACTATGTAGGTAGCACTTAGTCACATGATGTGTCTAAGTCTAGCTTGGCCTCTCTCTCCTCTTTATCCATAATTCATCATTACATCTATAGTATCTTTCATCATCATTAATTCCCACATCAGTCAAATCATTGAGCTATAATTTCACTCATTTATCAATTAGACTATTGATCAAATTAGCATCCCCCCAATCATATCCTTAATATTTTTTGTTAATTCCCACACCTATTGATTAGGCCTGAGAAAGTCACAACAATCTTATTTTATTCATCTATCATTCATTATAATTGGTTTTTCAATTCATCATTTATAGTTTATGGTTACTCCCTTGATTAGGGCATGACCAAAACTGTAAGTTTATCGTCATCTTTCACTCTCTTTCATGTGTCCTTGTTAGGGGCATCATCATTATGGCTCATTGATTTTATGAATCACCTTAAACAATTATTTCCATTCATATTTTAGTCACTCAATCATATCATTTATTCTCTCTCATCCCCTTCATCATATTTCTCGACTATAGCTTTAAGCTACACTTATCCTTAATCTTATCAAATCAGTCTTATTTTGGCCCAAAACTCTCTCATACATGCATCTTTGCTTGGGATATGTTGAATTCTTGTGGCCTTTTGTCTTATAGTCCTTATGTTAGGGTTGATTCCTCCTTGGGATGTGTCAACAATTATCACATTGTATTTTCCATCCCATGCACATATGTCTTTACTAGGGGCATCATCACTTTGTAACCTTAATGTTCTTATTGAGTTTTTTTTGTCATCATCTCTCTTGCATCTTTCATCCCATCCCATTGTATATCCTTCATATCGCACCCCTTTTTTACTCTTTTGATAAACCATCTATCTCATTCTTATTTGCATATCCCCTTGGGAGGCATCATATCTACTAACATCATCTACTAACACTCATCTTTGACATGGATTTTATTTGAAGGACCATTACTCCTTTCACTTAATCCAATCATAATGTCCTTTAAAAGAGGGGGAAAATGTATGCACATAAATTTGATCACTTCCTTTATCATCACTAACATTATTATTATTCAACACTAATTCTACTTATCTCATTTATCCCCTCTAATTTAGTCCTAATATCACCCCTTATAGTCATTTATTTAACATCCCCCTCATTCTTATTTATCACACTAACCTTATACCTACCCAATAAACATATTAATATTTATAATCATGGCTTATCCTACCCTAATCTAGCTTATCCATTATTTTAGAATTTAAAATTCCCATGACCTACCTACCCATCTGCCCTAGCCTATTATTAAGTTCTCCCACACCCCTAGTCCCTAATTACCTACTAATCTTAAATTAATCCCTAAGGATATTCTAGAATTATCCAATTATGAAACCTCCTCTAAATTGACTCCTCATCTATAGAATCCTCTATTCTATAGGATTCCAAGGAATTTTTAATTCCTTAAAAATTCACCCACCTTTGATCTTCATGGCTCAAATTAGAATATGAGCCATAGATCTTATCTCTATGTCCTATTTATACAATCCACTGCTCCATGGCCAAGCCATCTAAGGAAGCCATACAATCTACATGCTAAATCCATAATCAAAATCGTTGATCAATTTGTCACCATGTTAAAATTATAAGTCTAACTACAATCAACAATTCAAAAATTTGGTTTGAAGATCTTGGAGAGTGGATAGGAGAACAAAGGTATTGCTAAGAGTATTTTAGTTGATTCTGATTTGCTTCCATAATCTCTCCTATTGAGTGTATTATGTAATTTGGGTTTAAAATGTCATATTTAGGTGGTTTAATCTTAGTGCTTAAAATTAAAATCATACAATTGTGTTTGAGTCATATCCAAAAAATGTTTAGGATGTGGTTCATATTTATGATAACCAACTCTTCTTTTCACTACATATCTAATATTATGTGATACCCTTATTTTATCTTTTCAAAATTCTATAATCAAATAATTTAGGGAATTATCTATAGCCTTGTCTTTCCATGGGATTCTACCAGAGAATGCCCATAAGTCATTTTTAACATAAATATTAAGTCTTGTATGTCTCCCAATTGCTTTCATTAGTGTGTTTCTATTTATTTGCAAAGTTCAAATCTTTTATCAATAGTTTATTATTTATTTTAACACTTACTAGATAAGTTGTGATAAAACATCAGGAAATGTTACCATATTTGGTGAGTTTATTCACACCTAATTGATCATATGCATTATGAAAATTTTCAACAATATCCTTGTTTACACCATCAATATTAGATGTTCTTATTCCTAGGATGTTCATTGTAGGTCACATATTTTTTTATTTCATCAATGTAACAAATAATTGGCATATTTGAGTTTTTTTTTAAATATTGAAAGTGTCAATCAAAATTCCTTTAGATTTTCTTCTCGTATGGTGCTCATACATTTTTTTCTGCATTGGTTTCAAAATGGATTCATCAATTTAAATGTAATACTTTGGTTTTATGTTTTACATCCTAGGAGGTGTTATTAATGGTATATTTGATTGATTTTATGTTTCCATATTATTTTCTACATTAGTAGGTTCTTCATTTAATAGTGTTCCCATATTATTTTGTTCATTGTAACTTTTTCCATTGTGTTTTTGTATTAGTTTCATCATTAGTAATTTCTCCAATGCATGTTTCCATGCAATTTACATCATCATGAATACTATCATTGTCATCAAAATTAAAAAGAGTAAAATTCGAATGTGGACTTGCATTTTAATTAGGTATACTATGAAAATTGACAATTGGACTTTCACAATTTGGTATATTATCATTATTCATTTAATCATTATTTGTGACAATCAATTCATTAGGGATAGTAGACTTACCTACATAATTTTTTTTCATTCATTGCCTTTGTTTTTATCTCAGTACTTCTAATTCATTTGGTATTTTTCACTTTGAATTCTTATTATTACTACTAAGAAATCCATCACCCATGATTTTCCAATGTTTTCAACTTTTTAGGGTGAGGACAACAATCCAATAATTCTAAAATAAACATGATTTTAATGCAAAGTACCAAGTGGGGATATCAATCCAATTACTCCAAAATAATTAAATTAGTCTAATGTAATCTTTCGTCACTATGTGAGTAGATAATGATTTATCTTTTTGATGATGTAGACAACATTCTAATCACTTGCAATCAAACCTATGGTATACATAATGCAACAGAGTAGAGGGCAATGCTCTTGAAGTAAAAAAATGATTGTTGGTGTTTTATTTATTTTTATTGTTAATGAAATAAATGTGTATGTAGTAATAACATGTACACGATAAAACTTTGTAGCATTATTTAATATATGTGAAATACCTTAAGACCTAATATGTAAGCCATAAAAACTATACACTATGCCCTAATCCATAAACCCTATACGCTATGACATATACCCTATAACTTAATCCCTAAACCCTACACCCTAATAAATATACCTTATATCCTAAACTCTAATCCCTAATCCCTAAATACTATGTACCCTATACAATAAACTAGATACCTTGACTATAACACTAAATCCTAAGCCCTAAAGACCATAAACTATAAATGGTAAACTCTTCAAGTTCTAAACCAACCAATTGAGCCCCAAATAATATTATTTAGACTAAGAATTTGGTTCAAAGGGATCAATTTGGCCCAAATCACACCATTAATTACCCTAATTGACTGATTCACTGAATATGTGATGACATGCTTTGGATAATCAAACCCAAAAATACATTTCATGTTTATAAATAGGTTTAATAAACTCAAATTATACTTAGTTGCCTTAATATTAGACCCTATACCATAAATTATAAACAATAATCCCTAAACTCATAATAATTTAAACCCTAAGCCCTAGTTTACCCTATACTTTATGTACCCAAATGTACACCTTAAACCCTTATGATTTAGCTATGTAATTAACATATTTTATAGTAACAATTAGGTTCACATGGATCAATTTGGCCCAAATTACATCACTCATTATCTAAATTAACTAATTTACTCAATTTGCAGTGACTTAGGTGCCAACTAAGCCCAAAAACACATTCTATAGTCAAAAATAGGTTCAAAGAGCTTAAGTTGGTCTCAATTTCCTTTGTGATTAGACCTCATTCACCCTAAAACAATAAACCTATGCCCCAAAACACATTTTAGTCAAAAATAGGTTCAATCATCTCAAATTATCCTCAATTACCTTTATGATTAGACTCTAAACCCTAAATTGTATCTCGTATATACCTGAAACTCTAATCCATAAATCCTAAATTGTAAATGCTAAAACAAATAATTTAACCATGAAATTAACATCCTTTATAGTAACAATTAATTTGATAGTGCTTAATTTAACCCAAATCACATCACTCATTGCCCCAATTGACTAAATTACTCAATATGTGGTGACCCAAGGGGCAATTGAGCCCCAAAACACATTCTATAGTCACAAATAGTTACAAGGAGCTTAAATTTATCTTAATTGTCTTTACAATTATAAATCATTCACCCTAAACCATTAACCTGATGCCCAAAAAGGCATTATGATTACAAATAGGTTCATTCACCTCAATGTGTCCTCAATGAGTTTTATAATTTGACTTTAAACCCTAAACCCTATCTCACATATATCTAAAACTCTAATCCCTAAACCCTAAATTGTAGACCCTAAATCAAATGATCTATCTATACAATTAACATCCTTTACAATAATAATTAGGTTCATGGTGCTCAATTTGGCCCAAATCACATCATTCATTGCCCTAATTGACTAATTTACTCGATCTGTAGTGCCATGGGGGGCAATTAAGCCCAAAATCATATTATATAGTCACAAATGCGTTTAAGGAGATTAATTTGGTCTTAATTAACTTTAATATTAGATTGTATTCAGCCTAAAACATTAAAGCTATGCCAAAAAACATAATGTGGTCACAATTAGATTTAATCAGCTCATATTATCCTTAATTATGTTCAAGATTAGACTCTAAACCCTAGACCCTATCTTGCATATGCCTAAAATTATAATCCCTAGACTCTAAAACCTAAATTTTAAACCCTAAACCAAACGATTTAGCCATGCAATTAACATATTTTCTAGTAATAATTAGGTTCATAAGGCTCAATTTAGCCCAAATTGCATCACTCATTGCACCAATTGACTAATTTAATTAATGTATGGTGACATAGGGGAAAATTGAGCCCAAAATCACATTATTTTATCATAAATAGGTTAAAATATATTAAATTGGCATTAGTTACCTTTGTGATTAGACCTTATTCACCTTAAAACATTATCTGTATTCCAAAAAAACACATTTGGTCATAAATAGGTTCAATCAGCTCAACTTGTCCTTAATTATGTTAAACATGAAATATACTAAGATGGGGGGTGAATCAATATTTTATATATCTTTTACTTAACCTGATTTATTTTATATAACCACTTAATCACACATTCAATATATGCAATAAAAATGAAACAATAACATGCACCACACAAGAGAAAGAGAGAGACTATATTTTTAAGTGCAAACCCAAAGTGGGAAAAATCATAGAGAACAATCTCAAGTATATTAATGATCACCAAATAAAATTACAAAGTTTGCAAGAACCAACTTGTAGGAGCACCAACCCATTTGCCAAGCACCAACATAGCAACTATTTGTGAGCACCAACCCATAGGAACACCAACCCCTTACAAAAATTTATGAGCACCAACCCCTCTTGTGTATAAAACATAACTATCTCTCAATGTTACTTACTCAACAAATGATATAACTCTACAATATCTCCTTCTTTTCTCTTATATTTTCTTATATAAAACAATTATAAACCCATGTACTCTCTTGCTTGTTATAAATGGCTTCTCAAGCCTTTATTTATAGCTTTCTAAATGACCTTTGGCATTCACCCTTTGTGACCCTTCAATCCTCATGGAAAATGGTGCCAAACTTGCATGACCCTTTGTATCCTTTCATTTGAAAAGTAACATGGTGACCCTTTATAATAAAATGCATCCTTTTCTCTTTTACCTTTATCTTGGTGACCTTTCAAATTCCTTAAGGTGACTCTTCATGGAAAAATGTGCCATATCCTCTTTTGTCTTCACTTGGTGACTCTTAAAATACCTAAAGATGACTCTTCATGAGAAAATGCATCCCATTCATCTTTTTTCTTTAACTCATAACTCTTTGACTTCTCTATGGCCTTCTTTTGAGTTTTATGTAACCAAAAATATATTCATTAATATTAAATAAATATCAACAAACATTAGCCAAGATATGAATATTAAAAATGTCATTAAATGTTATGGGGCCTTTATCACCAATGCTAGACATTTGACGTCAATAAAAATATTTCAAATAATATCCCCCTTTATCATTGATGGTAATCTCAAACTAAAATTACCACATCTTGAAACTTGCACTGCACATGCCAACTTGTATATACTATCATCTAAAAAACATATAGTAACTCCCCTTTACTATAGCAACTTGTACCTATTTAGACACCTTTACCTATTCTTGTACCTATTTCTATTATTCTTCCCCTTTGACATCAATGACAAAGGGCCTATCTTGGAGCTAACACTTCGCTCCCCCTCAACTGATGTTGATCCTCAATGGTAGGAAGTAAAAGAAATTACTCCCAACTTCTCCCACAAATACTCAAATGTGACTTTTGGTAGTGCATTTGTGAAAATATTTTCAATCTACTCTATAATATTGATATATTCCATCTTAACCTATTGATCTACAACCTATTCTCTCAAGAAGTAATATATGATAGGAATATGTTTTTTTTATTAAATGCATCACTAGATTCTTAAAAATATTAATAGCACTTGTGTTGTCACAAAAAATAAAAATAGGTTCATCATATTTTACCTTGATATCTTCCAAAGTTTGCTTCATCCAAATCACTTGAGTAAAACACAATACCATTACAATATATTCTACTTCAATTTTAGAAAGTGATACTGAATTCTACTTTTGGCTTAGCCATGATACTAAGCTACCACTTAGGAAAAAAGCTCCTCCACTTGTACTCTTTCTATCATCTAAGCAACCTACCCAATCTAAATCTAAATAAGTAACCAAAGTGAAATATTTGCCTGTGGAATAGCACAATCCATAATCTAATGTCCCCTTGATATATCTAAATATTCTACTCACCAATTGAACATGACTCTCCTTTGGGGTTGCTTGATATCTTGCAACCATGCCTATTGCATGCATAATGTCTAGCCTCAATGTTATCAAATAACAAAGACTACCAATCATAGATATATATAAAGATTGATCTATAAAGAGTGAATCTTCATCCTTACTTACTTTGTTCCCTATACCCATCGGTGTACCAACTGGTGTACAATCCTCAAAACCAAACTTTTTCAACATTTCTTTGGCATATTTACTTTGAGATATGAAAATTCCTTTATCTAAATAAAAAAATTATAACCCTAAGAAAAATGATAATTCTCCAAGCATAGACATCTCAAAATCTTTTTGCATATTGTTATAAAATTCATTTGTCATCTTTTCAATGGTACCTTTAAATATTATGTCATCAACATATACCACAATAATTAACTGATGCTCAACTTCTATTTTGATGTATAGATTACTATTAGAAAATCCTCTTTTTAAACCCTGATATTATAGGTATATATCAAGTCTTGCATACCAAGCTCTAAGATCTTGTTTCAATCCATACAATACTTTCTTCAATATGCATACATAGCTACTATCATTTAATAGAATAAATCCCTCATGCTACTTAATGTAGACCTCCTCTTCTAGATTCCCATTCAAAAAGGTAGATTTGACATCCATTTGAAACACTTTAAAATTTTTAAACACTACATATGCAATAAATATTATAATAGCCTTAGCCTTACTACTGGTGCAAAAGTTTCTTCAAAATCTATTCCCTCAATCTAAGCATATCCTTTACATACTAATCTTGTTTTATTCCTGGTCACTTGTCCATTTTCATTCAAATTATTTTTGTAAACCCATTTTGCTCATATCACATTGTGATCTTTTGGTCTAGGAACTAATTCCCAAGTATCATTCCTTTTAATCTAATTTAATTATTTATCCATTGCATTAACCCAATGCTTATCATATTTAGCTTCTGAAAAAGTTCTAGGTTGAATTTTGGATAACAAAGAGAAATTAACTTGCTCAAATTCACTTACCATCATTCTTTAGGTGTGAATTCCTTCATTTATGTCTCTGATGATGTTATTTTCATTATGACTTCTCTTGACATATTTGGATGGGCTTTTGGTGTCCTTTTTCTCCTTCTTCTCATCTTCATCTAATTCTTCAAAATATTCCTCTTCAATGATTTGAGGAATGTCTACTAGATCAATGATTCTTTGTGCTCCATCTTCTTCTATCCTGATACTTGCACTTTTAAATATTTTCTTGGTTATTTTGTTATAATATTTATAATCTCTAATTTTTAAAGAATAACCAATAAATATAACTTCATCTGCTCTAGATTCAAACTTACCCATTTTTTCATTAGTTCTCTTTATGAAGCATTTACTGCCAAAAACATTGAAATAATCAAATGTAGATGGTTTGTCTTTTCATAGCTCATAAGGAGTGTTTTCACTATTGAATATCAATAATGCTCTATTTTGGATATGCATTGTTGCACCAACTTCCTCTCTCTAATATTTATTTGGTATCTTGGATTCATTTAGTATTTTCCTTGACATCTCCTTAACTTTTCTATTTCTCCATTCAACTACTCCATTTTGATGTAGAGTTTTGGCTACTGAATAATGTCTCTTTATTCCAAGGTCTTCACAAAACTTAATAAACTGATCTAACATGAATTCTACTTCTCGATCTGATCTTAGGCACTTAGTCTTCAAACTAGTTTCATTTTCAAATAATGCTTTGAAATGTCTGAAAGCTTCTAATTTTTTATTTAAAAACATTACCCAAGTCATACATGAAAAATCATCAATAAGGAACATGAATTTTTTCTCACTTTGAGTACTTTGAGTTCTCATAGGTCCACAAAAATCAGTGTGCACAAGCTCTAACTTCTGAGTGGTCAAGTATTCTTTTGTTTTGAATCACCTTCTAGCCTGCTTCCCATGCTGACAAGGTTCACAAAGCATGTTGGATGGCTTTGTAATCTTTGGAATATTTTTAACTACTTGTTTCTTGATGATGTTGACAATATTGTCAAAATTTATGTGTCTCATTCTCTTGTGCCATAGCCAACTTTCTTCAATCTAAATAAAACAACATCTTTGACCTTTGATGTCTAATAAAATATACAAATTATTGTTTGTTCTTTGAGCATCTGCAACCAACACATTTGAATCTTTTTCCTAATTTAACAACCTTATACATAGAACTTTAGTGTGTGCCCCTGATCACACATTTGACTTACACTCAAAATATTATGCTTAAGACCTTTTAGATACAAAACATTTGTAGTTTTAGCTCTACCATTATCCAAACTTAGTGTACCTTTTCTAGAAAATTTATCAATAGTATTATCTTTGAATTTCACTATGATGCCATTGATCTTATTTAAAGTTATAAACTTGATCTTATCTCCTGTCATGTGCCTTGAATATCCACTATCAATGAACCATGGCTTTTCTTCATTTCTTGCATGCAAATCTGTCTAGACTAACACAGACTTTTCAGGTTGTCTTTTCTACCATGAACCTGTTTGAACTTTCTTCTTGATGAATGGAGCCTTGAAACACTAGCCTTTCTTGACTGACTCAAACATACTTCTACAATATCGGGATATGTGTCTAAATTCATTACACTTGTAAAATATTATGGCCTCTTCATTAAATCTTGATAGAGCAACAAAATAATTGTTGCTTCTACTTGATTCTACATGAGTTTTCTTCTCTTTATTTCTAAAATTGTTAACCCTTTTTCAACATTTTGTTTTCTTATGACCATATCCATTACAATAAAAATAATAACCATAAAAATAGGACCTATTTATGTATCTCTGATCTGATTACCTTTTGTAGCTTTGTTCCTTCTATCCTTCTTTGTTTGAGATGTCCTCTGTATTTTTAACTTTTTCCCTTTTTATTTCCTCTTTGTAAGAGCTTCAGCATAGCTCTTTCCTTTTTTTGTGTTAACCTTGTCTGTGAAAATAGTGGCCTCCCCTTTCTCCTTTTCAAATTTGATATCTATCTTATCTAAAATTGATCTTTAAATTTCTAATATCTTATTCAACATATTAGTTCTATTCTAAAATTTTGAATCATTAGTTGCTCTATCATTAATTGATTTTTTTTCTCAATATATGCTTTTAATGAAGAAATTTCAATAACATACCTTTCACATTATTTACTTAATTTTTACAACTATGCCGTTAGATCTTTTTCATTCTTCTTAGCTTCTTCAAAGTGTGTTTCTAGATCTTCAATTATTTCCTTTGACTCCTTTTCATTTTTCTCGATCTAGAGC
Source organism: Torreya grandis (assembly GCA_037957365.1). Taxonomy (NCBI): domain Eukaryota; kingdom Viridiplantae; phylum Streptophyta; class Pinopsida; order Cupressales; family Taxaceae; genus Torreya; species Torreya grandis. Next base: position 347,389 of record JARHVA010008134.1, on the reverse strand, counting down.
TTCAATATTTGATTCTTCTTCTCAAGAGATTTTAACTCTTCTAAGGTAAAAATGAGTTCTCCTTCTATATTCACTTTAACTTCATCTTGTTATTCTTCTTGATTATCTATAATTTTTCTTGCAAAGGCATCTTCATGTATGGCCATGAATAGAATCTCTTTTTATTGTGAATCACTAACTCCACTATCTTCATCTGAGCTAGGATCTTTAAAATATAAACTCTTCTTATCAAATCCCTTCTTGAATTTTCCTTTGAAATTATTCTTGTATGTAGACTTTCCTTCTTGATTGTCACCATTTCCCTTATCTAGGCACTTAGCTATAAAATGTCCAATCTTTCCACAATTAAAATTTTTAAAAGGTAATTTTTCTTGATATTTACTTCTGCCCTTTTTTAGATTGTGAATGAATAGAGCTCTGTTGTCATCTTCATCATCATTAGAATTGTCACTTGATTTTTTGAATCTTAGCCTTTTCTTTCTTTGATGTCTTGAAAGCAACTTCTCTCTTTAAGGGTTTATCTTGTTCAGTTCATAGCTCATAAGCTGTAAGAATACCATGTAGCTCATCCATTTTTAGCTTGGCTAAATTCTTCATCTCTTAAATTTGTTGAAATTTCTGCATCATATCTCAATGGTAGATATCTCAAAACTTTTTGTACCATGATTGATTCTTCTAAATTTTCTCCAAAACCTTGAATCTGATTAATTATTTGATTAAACCAGAAAAGGTAACTTTATATATTTTCTTCCTCTTTTATCTTAAAACTCTCAAACTAGCTTCTAAAATTCTGAGGCTTAGCTTGTTGAACCTTTACATCACCTTTGTAAATATTCTCAAGTTTTACCCAAGTTTCATGAGCATATTTAAATTACATAATTTTAACAAATTTTAATTCACATAAACCATATAAAACAACATTTAAATCTTTAGCATTATTTTCACTTAACTTTTTTCACCAAAGTAGTTACAAGTGTATGTGGCTCTTCATATTCCTCCACCATTGCTTGCCAAATGCAAATCTAAGAGCCATCAAATAAGTCCTCATCCTTATGCTCCAAAAATCATAATTTGTCCCATCAAAAAAAGGTGCCTTATTTGTATAAAAGTCTTCATGTGATCTAGCTATCATGCTTTCCCTGATCTACCTTCAAGTTTTAAAACATTTAAAAAAATAACCTGCTCTAATAATAATTGTTGCGTACAAAATATACTGAGAGGGGGGTGAATCAGTATATTATATATCTTTTACATAATCTGATTTCTTTTATGTAACCACTTAATCACACATTCAAGATATGCAATAAAACTAAAACAATAACATGAACCACACAAGAGAGAGACACACACCATATTTTTACATGAAAACCTAAAGTGGGAAAAACCACGAAGAATAATCTCAAGTATATGAATGAGCACCAACTTAAATTAAAAAATTTGCAAGCACCAAATTGTAAGAGCACCAACCCACAAGAGCACCAACCCCTCTTATGTATAAAACACAACTATCTCTCAATGTTGCTTACTCAACAAATGTTATAACTCTACAATATCTCCTACTTTACTCTCATCTTTTCTTATATAAAATAATTACAAAACCATACACTCTCTTGATTATTACAAATGGCTTCTCAATCCTTTATTTATATCTTTCCAAATCACCTTTGTCATTCACCCTTTGTGACCCTTTCAATCCTCATGGAAAATGGTGCCAAACTTGTATGACCCTTTGTATCTTTGCATTTAAAGATTCACATGGTGACCCTTCATAAGAAAATGCATCCTTTCCTCTTTTGTCTTTATCTTGGTGACCTTTTGAAGTCCTTAAGGTGAATCTTCATGGAAAAATATTGCATACCCTCTTTTTTCTTCACTTGGTGACTCTTGAAATTTCTCAAGATGACTCTTCATGGTAAAATGCATCTCATTCCGCTTTTGTCTTTACCCCGTGACTCTTTGACTTTTCCATGGGCCCTTTTTTGACTTTTATGCAACAAAAAATATATTCATTAATATTAAATAAATTGAAACACACATTAGCCAAGATATGAATATTAAAAACATCATTAAATGCTATGGGACCTTTATCACCAATGTTAGGCCTTTGACATCAATGACAATATTTCCAATAAATTACTTTTGTGATTGGACTCTAAATCCCTAAACCCTATCTCACATATACCTAAAACCCTAATCCACAAACCCTAAATTTTAAAACCTGAACCAAATTATTTAACTATGTAATTAACATATTTTACATTAATAATTAGGTCCACAAGGTTTAATTTGGCCTAAAAACATCACTCATTACTCTAATTGACTAATTCTCTTAATTTATGGTGATGTAGGGGCCAATTGAGCCCAAAATCACATTTTGTAGTCATAAATAGGTTTCTTAAATAAGCACCAATTATCTTTGTGATTAGACCTAATGCATCTTAAGACATAAACACTATGCCTAAAAACACATTGTGGTCATAATTTTGGGTTCAATCAGCTCAAATTGTCCTCAATTTCCTTCATAATTGAATTCTAAAACCTAAACCATATCTTGTATATCTCTAAAAATCTAATCCCTAAACCCTAATAACTAAATTAGAAACCTTAAACTAAATGATTTAGCCACAATTAACATGCTTTATATTAATGTCTAATTATTTTCCTAGGGCTCAAATCACATCACTCCTTCCCTTAATTAACTAATTTGCTCAATCTATGGTGATGTAGGGGCCAATTGAGCTCAAAATCACATTTTTTAGTCACAAATAGGTTCAAGGAGCTCAATTTGGCCCTAATTGCCTTTGATATTCACCTTATATACCCTAAAACATAAATCATATGCCCTAATCCCTAAAATCTAAGCCAAAAATTGTAAACTCTTAAAACTCTAAATAAATCATTGTATCCCCAATCAAACAACATCTATTGTATGCCATATTATATTTGTGATTAAACCTTATACCCTAAACTTAAAACCTATATATTTTAAGACCTAATCACTAAGTTGGTATCTCTACATATATGGTAATTCCACATACGTGGTTCTTTACTATGACATTTTATCATATGACTTAAGGCTTGGTAATGGCTTGGATTCCTGACTCTTAGGCATGGACCTACAACACACATAGCCTAATGCATATTTTCTACCAACAATAACAAAATGTAACTAAGCCCATGCTAGATACTATCTATTCTATATAATTTTTCATTCAAAACAGTACTACAACATCGACTAATTCTCCTCTTCCTAAATATATGGATTTTTAATATTTTTATTGTTTTAAGGTTGTTATATATATTTATTGACTATCTATGTATTTTGTATCACTACATGCTACAATTATTCATGTTCATATTTGTTTATGTATATGTTGATTCATTGATCCAATTTAGGAAAAAAAAAATATGCTTGAAAACTAGACCTAATTTTATACGTATTAAAAAAAATTATTTTTCAATATTTTTGGAGGTATTTAGGGGGAACACAGTTTGTTATACATTTTTTATCATATTTTAGGGTATAATGAGCTTTTAAATTATTAAAATATATATATTTGTTAAATAATTTAAAATATATATAAGTTACAAACTAGATTATCTTACCTAGATTTCTACCAGGGGGATTAAATAAAAAGTAAACGATGCTCAAAAAATGGTGCAATGCATAGACAACTATCTAGTATGATTATCTCTAAAAAATAGTACCACCTCTTCAAATTTTTGATGTTTTACATACTCATACTTCAATAAAAACATGTCCACTTAAGACCCCATTTTGGTCCCCCAATTCCCTACACTTACCCCATCTTCACCACTAAAATACATAGCATTTATCTAATTATAGAAAAACAAAAAGGACAAAATCTAAGGATTGTAAGATGGAAATTATTCCCAAAACAAAAAAATATAAGTTTGAATAAATTTGTCCATATTCATTTGATAAATATGATGAAGGTACCTTTTCCTATTCATTCTAAACTTTGGTGGTTTCTTTCTATGTTTCAATGATTTTTAAGGGAGTGAGTTTCTATTTCCATGGATTTTTCATTATTATTTTTTGATAATTTACACATTCATCATTTTATGTGCAACAATTTTTTTTAATAGAAAATTTGTTACAAATTGTTTTTTCGTATATATGTTGGGTTTTATTATTAATTTTTTGTTATCTAAATTATAGGTTTTTGGTTGTCGAATTCATTACATATAAATTATAAATAGTTTTGTTTAGGATTGAAGACCAAAGACTTAATAAAGATTAACCAAAATGTTACTCTGTTTTGTGTTTTCGTTATTCCATTTATTATAAACAAAATCTTTATTGGTGGATTATTTAATTGAGTTTTGTTTTCTTAAATATTTATTTGTGTGTGTTATAAGAAGTTGTGTATGCTCATTCCTCATGTCACATTGGTGATGATCCTTGAAAAATAAAAAATAAAAAACTTATTATAACTATTTTTAGCCCTAGATTTTGATTAAATTATGCAGTTTCCTCACACTATATTGGTGCTAATCCAAGAAAATTAGAAGTAATCTAAGTCTTTTTATTTTCTTTTTCTAGGGGATTTATAAACTGTGGATTTCTCCATTATGTGATAGGCCAAACCCCATGTATAGTGTGATATATAAATTTATGATCAAATATTTTAATTTTATAAGTAGTTATGTGCTTTAAGCATATCATGATGTGAGGGGGTCCATCCTCAAATACTCTGTGTTTCAGAATCTACCTTAAAGTCTAATTTTTAATGACACTTTACTAAAATCATATAGATGGAATGGAAACATAGGGACAAGACCCTTTTTATATCCCATTAATAAAATTATTACATGGTCTTGGGCCTCATCATATTGAAAGATATATAGAGAACACCCCCTGGTTGAACATTCAAAAACCTTAAGCCTTAAAAATTCATTCAACAGTCAACCATTTAAATTATGGAGCACCTAAGAGGCACATGTGACCTAGGGAACTCAATCTCAATGTACCCTTGAACTATGTTTAGTGTGTTATTGGTATGTTACTTCCTTCATATTCAATGATTTAAAGTATTATTCAACATGCAAGTAAATATACATGATATCTCATAAGTCACTCAAGACCATTGCCTAGTTTTATCCTTTTCATGTAGTTTTCATGATATATGTTTATTTAGATATTTTTTTTTATAATTTAATTTTTAATTTATTTTTAAAAACCCATAATTATAAGTTTTCTTGTGTGTTTAAAATCAAAGTTTGAAGATATAATTTATTAGCTTTCAAAACAAAACATTTTTTCTAAATTTAATCAAACCTTTTTCCAAAATAACTAAGCACAAAACAACCTGAATAGCCTTGAAAAATAATTATATTTTCATTTTTGAATCAAAATATTTTTGAGTCAAGAACATTAAATTTAATTAATGTCTCCAATCACTATGGATCAAGTTTACTTAAACAATCATCAATATAATCCAAATAGATAAGAACCTTTTAGAAATAACCCATTTCCATTTTTATAATCAAGGAAAAGATTTTGAGGTCCATGATAATGATAACCTACCTTTCCAAGATGAAATTTTATCTGATGTTAATTTGCCTAAAGATACACCATCTCAAGTTAATGATTTTCTCTTATATAAATTAAATCAAGTCTTGATATGCCTTCTAAATCTAGGAGCTAAGTTCCCACTATATTTTGATTCTATAAACCTACCTACCATCATTAATATAAGTAACACATCCCTTATTAAGAAATATGAAAACCCACCTAGCACATCCTTGGGTAAGGATAATACCTTTATAGGTTCATGAAATCAAAATCCTAAAAATTCCTCTTATGCCTATGCAGATAATAAAAAAATAGTTTTAAACAACACATCATAATAAAGTTATGTATTTATCATAGTGGACCATATTGAAATTATAAGCAAAGATATATGTGATCATCAATATAGCCTATCAATAAATATTTCAAATCTAAAAATTCACAAATAAAATAATACAATAGCCAATCAAAATGAAATTAAAAAAATAAAAAGCAATTATCATATTCACCACTCAAAAACATAACATTTTTCCAAGAATGAAAAAACATGAAATAAAAAAATCTAGGGGTTATAAGATGGAATTTATTCCCAAATCAATAAATATATGTTTTAATGATTGTGTCCATAACCATTTGACATAAACTTTATGAAGGTACATTTTCCTATTAATTTTGAACCTCCAAAATATGATAAGTACAAATGGAAAATATGTCCTAGGGAGCACATTAAAGAGTTTTATATGGCTTGTCAAGTGATCACTTATACTAAAAACTATATATTTTTAATCTTTCCATGTAGTTTATAAGGTCAATCCTTAGAATGGTTCTTATGTATACCTAAAGATTCAATCACTACTTTCACAATTTTTCTTAGATGTTTGTATAAAAATTTTATTATAATGTTGAACATGAGTTGACTATGTTGGACTTGTCCATCACAAAATGATGTAATTGGTTAAACTTATCCTCTTTCTAAAAAATATGTTATGCATTAGCAAGTTAGTTTCCATGTTCACATCCTAGAAAATAACTAACTAAATTTTTATTATAAAATCTCAATTTTGAAATGGCCTTTCAACTTTAACTCCATTGTGCCACTTCATTTTATGAAATAATTGAAAAGGGAGCTCAATTTGAAATAACACTCATTTTCAAAGGCCTCAACTAGATTTTAATTAAATATAACCAAAATATAGTTTAAAATAATAAACCAAAATTTTATTCCAAAATCAAGAATGTGGTAGGAGATGGTGTAACTAATGTCATATGAGTCCAAAATATCCAATCTATCAACAACATTAGTATAACTAGTGACCAACCTAAATAAGAATTTAATAAAATAACCTATACCTATTTGGGGGTACCACTTGAATTAGTCTTTCACAAGTTGGTAGATTTTATTATGATCATGTTTCTAAAAACAAAACTCTTCAATTAACATACTCCAAAACCCAATGGTATAGAGAAAATGAATAATGTGAATAACATAAGATCAATGAGTATTCTAAAAATAGATGAATGAGACTTAAAATATATGTTTAATAAATTATTTATAATGATGACATAGAAGTAGATAAACATGAATAAACATCTAATAACCAAAGGTTAGGGATATATCAAGATACCTTCTTGAAACATGACCAAAGTCATACTATGTAAACCCAATGTCCAAACCAAAGTAAAAATGGAAATCAAACCAATCATCAATTTTATTCCATTTTTAATCATATCCAACATATGTATAATAATGTTTTTATCATTAAAATATAAATACAATATTGTCTCATCATTATGAGTGATGCATAGGTATAGTGGGAGAAGTCGCAAATACATCACCATCTGATTCTAAACCAAATTGATCATAAACATTCTTTACTCAATATAGTTATTCCCTTGATGATTGGTCTTGTTAGCCTCCTTTAACATGTACCTATGTTCTTTATGACATCTATCTATCAAATTATAGTCACACTATTGCTCTACTTCAATCAATTCATTACCTTAACAAATTGCTCCTTTTTAGCTTCATTAGCTTTCACTAGGTAACTTATCATTGGTCTTGTTGTTCCCCAAAAAGGTCACTCATTTTTGGAATAAAATATGAGCTATCTTGGTCCTACAGGGCCAAAATTATCTCTTCCCTTTTCAAAATGTATTCTGAGCTTTCAAATTCCTCATTTTTCAAGCTTTTTTAATAAAGGGATTAGCAGGTTTAACAGGGGCAAAGGCTTCTACATGCGAGTCCAATAAAAAGAACCAGTTTGCAACATTTAGTCATTTTCAGGATTGGTTCAACACCTTGGTTCGATCAAAAATGTCCATCGGTAGGCATCTAAGCAAGGATTTAACCATTGAACCATTGAATCATTAAACCTTGAACCATTTTGGTTTAACGGGTTTAGTGGGTTCAAAGGTTCAACGTCATTAGCAAGAGCTAAGTGTATTTGTCAAAGGTTCAAAGTTTAACTTCCTCAAAGTTCCATGGCTTCAAAACACTTGGCAAAAAATGACGTGTTGAATCATTGAACCGTTGAACCTTGAACCACATTGGTTTAATGGGTCAATGAGTTCAATGACCTATTGGCTCAATGTGCTTAGTTCAAAGAGATCAAAAAGACAACCAAATAATGAAGAATGAATAGGTTGAACTATTGAACCATTGAACCAAAGATGGTTCAATCGGTCGGTTCAATCGGCAGGTTCAAGGGGCTGCCCCACGGCTGAAGGAACAAATGCCACTATGGAGGGCCGTGAATCAAGTCAAGTGCCCTTGCGGAGGGCCACAAGCCAAAATGAAAAAAGTGAACTCTTTTGGAAAAATGAACAAGGAAAAAGGCAAAGTAAATTCCTTCAGACAAATTGTCTGAAGGAATTCACCCAGGAAGAAAGCCTGACTAAAAGGAAGGAAAGGAGTAGCTAAGAAAAGGATGAGTGAAAGCTGCCAAGTGGTAGCTGTGAAGGGTTTCAATGTCTTTTTCTCGACATATTGAAATGTGTCATGTGTCATATACAAATATTAGTAGAGGCTAACAAGTGTTTTCATCTGTGTTCCCCTTTTGAAGTTGCTTAGGCAAGACGTGTCATGGATCCCATTTTCCATAAGTTTTTAATGAGTTTCATAATAGCAAAACTTGCCACTTGTCAAAGATATAAAAAGGACCCCCCAAAGACTAAAACAAGAAGGGCTAGAAAGGACAAAGAAGCAACATGGATGATTCCAAAGGCAAGTTCAATTAAAGTGATGGTTCAACCGGAGAGCAAAGAAGTGCTTAAGTAGGGAAGCAATGGACCAAAAGAGACAAAATAAACCAATGAACCGATGAACCAATGAACTTTCAAATGGTTCATAGGTTAAATGATCAACACAGTTCAAGGAGATAGCAACCATTGATAGTCCCATGGACATCAAATTTAAAATGAGGGAATATCTATGGAAATTCAAATAGAGCACATAAATTAAAGGGAGAACCAAGTGACTAGATGAAAAGAGAGCTCAAAGACTCAAGTTTCTATAGAGGAGAGAGGAGTGAGACCAAAGGACTAGAAATATTTTCAAAGGAGTTATTTCTAGTAGGCAAAACAGTGGATAAAATAGACTTCTAAGCACACCAAATCAAGGATGCACACCTATTTTTCTTCCATGAAGTAATGGTGAATTGGATAGCTACGCAGACATCAAGAAAAGGACTAGATAGTCCATACTAAGAAGAGACATATTAGAGGAATGGACATGCCATAGTTATGGAAATGCACTATTCCCAGCATGGTCCCTCCAAATAGAACTGAAGGCACAATGAAGGCATTAACTGCAGCATGGGCCATCCCATGGGAAAGAATGCCAAGCCTTGCATGGTTGCTATAAGATTGTAATTTCTCTTATTAGTAAAGGATATCTTCCCCTTATAAAAGAAAAACTCTACCCAAATTGAAAGGCATTACTGAGACTTTGAGCTAAGATTGTTGTTCATATTTCTTTGATTGAATGAGAAAGCAAGTTACTTGCAGACTTTGTGTTGTTATAGCTTGTGTTACTTTAGGAAATTTTTCTTATGTCTATTTCCTAGAAGCATTCTTATTTATTTGATTTAACAAGCAGAGCTAGTGGAAGTGATAAGGAAGGTGTCCTGAAACCAGTTACTTTCAGACTTTGTGCTGACATAATTATTTTTAGTGTGTGTTTTTATTTTTTGTTTTTTGTGTAAAGGACCTTGGGATGACTTTGTGCTCCCATTTTTATTTGTATCTCACTCTTGGGTAGTCAAGGTGGAGACTTTGTGATGCATCTTAGATTATTGGTTGCTATGCCCTTGGCACCCTGTTACTTATCCTACCAGAAAGATTCCTATTGTTTGTAAGAAAAAGCACTTCTGAAAGAAGAGAAGTGCCTTCTGTTGCTTCACCAAGATTTATACTATCCAAGAAGGGATCTATCTCTTGGCTGAATGTTACTTCTAAAAGAAGAGAAGTACCTTCACCAACCACCTAGGATTTCTCCTCTGTTTGTTAACATCATCTCTAAAAAAAGAGAGATGGATGGCTTATCCCACCCCTGTGTCTTACTTTCTACTTATATATATAATATATAGCCTTTGTATATTTAATAGGGAACCTCCCCTTGATGAGAGGAGAGATTTTTCCCATGTTGATGTAGTAAAATTATACACCTGGAAGACCAATCTCCCTATACTGTGGTGATAGGAACTATTTTTCTCACTAGTTAGCTGGTCGACAAAATATTCACCCAAGAGTCTTTTTGATGACTCCACTAGGGATGAATGTGTAGTATGAAGCCTCAAGTTTTAGATTGAAGTAGTTCCTTCCCTTATCCATTATAGACTCTGGTGACTCCATTCTGTGTCTTACCCATTATCCATTTATAGCCTTACCATTTTCTTCCACCTCTATTATTTTATCTGGTTTGGAAAACCAGAGCTGCTAGGAAAGAGTGCACAATTTGAAGCCTTAAGCCTCAAGCTAAAGTAGGGCTAGTTCTTTTTCCATTTTTGTTTTGCAATCTAGACACTCCATCTAGACTTGTTATCCCACTTTTACATAATCAAATCATGGCAGTTTGAGGCCCCTGGGGTAACTCTTTTGGCCCACGTAATTTGACTCCACCCCTACATGAACTCCCATGTAGTTCAAGAAAGAATTTCCCCAAATTCTTTGGTGATGGGATAGTTCACCTTGATGAACACATTGTAGCCTTTAGCATAGCCTACGATGTGATAGGGGTGGAATTTGAAGACATGGTAGTCAGGATTTTTGTGGAAACACTACAAGGTGCTACTATAGACTGGTTCTACCATCTGCAAGCTGGATTAGTGACTGACTAGGACACACTTAAAGCCATGTTCGAAGCAAGGTTCAAGCCTAAAAAAGATGCACATGCCTTGCTAGCCTAGCTCACACAGATGAAGAAGGAGCCCCATGAGCCTATGAGGGACTTCATTGCCAAGTTCAACAAGCTGAGGCACATGATTCCCTTGATCACCCAGCTGACACCTCAGAATCTCAACTGTTTCTTCATCAACTCACAGCTGCCTAAAGTGAGTTTTTTGCTGAGATGGGCTAGACACATAGACCTTGAGGCTACTCAATACTTGGATACTGAGCTAGAAGATGACCTTATCTTGGTAGTAAATATAAGGAGAGATCCTAATAGAGGTAAATCCTCTTCATCTTTTGAGTATCTACCTTCAGCCACCACCGATCAAATGGTGCAAAAGCTGGCAAAAGAACTGCTAGCCTTGAAAAGGCAAATGGCCCAAAGGTATGTCTACTCCCCCTAATCAATATATGCTAAAGAGGACATTTTAGAATCAGGCATATCAAGGCAATGCTGTCAGGAATCAAGGATAGCTAAATTGTCTTCCTCCTCCACAGAGGAACATTGCCCTTGAAGCACCTCCAACCAACTTAGCAGTTGGATAACTAGAAATAGAACATGCTTTCTCTTTCCAACCTAAGTTTGAGAAAGAAAATGATGCTGATCTCTTCATAGAGGATCAAGAAGAATCAACTGGTGACTCCCACATTGGTTTCTTGAATTACCAAGATGAACCCAGAAGTGAAGATGAAGCAGTCAAAGGATCATATGCAATATTCACCTAGTCCAAGAATCAGTCATCCTAGTAAGCTAAAAAAGAAAAGATAGAGGAGCGACCCCAACCAAAAATTTCAATTGCTAAATAGATAACCCCTCTTCCTTTTCGGTCAAAGGACCCAGTGATTGCCAAAAAGGTAAGTACATCAAACATTTCTACACCTTCTACTTGAAATTCATAGACCAGTCCTCCCCCTCCCAAAAACCAAAAGGATGAAATCCCATCCCCTATTCCAAGTCCATTTTAGTCATCTGATATAATTGATCATGTTAAAAAATACAAAATTCAAATGATTGAATTTGAATTCCTGCAAGCCAATCCTGAGCAATTAAACATTGGTGGAGAACTAAGTGTGGACCTGTCTGAGGAAAAAATTGTGGTCACCCAAACGTCAGCCCCTATAGCTCAAATTCTATTTAAGACTTTAGGTAGGGGTAATTACTTCTTGACCACAGAGGATGCTCATGTCTCAGTTGATGAAAGTCCCATAGCTGGCATTCAAGGATTTGATCCAAACAAGGCATCAGAAGAATTGGTAGGGTGCAGTACAAATGAAGAAGGATCTTCCATCTCCAATAAAGAGAAATTTGATAAAAGATCAGCTTATAATGATGCTTGGATCTTGGAATCTGATGGCAGAAATTCTTCCACTAATGTTGGAGCTGGGATTGTGTTGATATCTCCTCAAGGAGATATGTTTCCTTCATACAAGTTGTAGTTCAGCAACACCAACAACACAACTAGATATGAATCTCTATTGCTCAAATTGAAGATTGCTCAGGATAAAGATATCAAACTCCTTCACACCAAAGGAGATGTTGAGCTGATGGTTTGTTAGGAGTTTGATGCTGACAATCAAAGCATGTGCTGGACTGGACCAGTAGAACATCAAGTTATGGTGGTGGACCATACTATTTTACTCCAAAGTTAGCAAAGGAACTCTTCACCAAGAGAGCAAGGAGTTATGGTTTTCAGATTGAAGACCACATCTTGCCATGGGGTAGGAAGAAGAAAGAGCTAAGAGGAAGAGGCAAAAAAATTATTTCCTGGTGGAGAGTTCCATTCGCCCATCACCATTTTTGGGGACAAAATGGTTTCCTACTAGTTTATCAGGATGGCATCCCCTTTTCTTTGTCTCACGATGAGAAGCATCTGAAGTACTTCAATTCTTCAAGTATCAGATAAGTTCACCTGTACATATGTATATTTGTATAGTTTTTGTTTTTGCTTTGTGTTGTTTGTTTGTTTCTTTTGGAGCCTTTCTTCTTGGGTAGCATGACTCCATAGCCCAATGGCATGATTCAAGGCACTGGAGATTCTAGTTTTTACTCCCCTCAGCTATTCCAAGTTTTCATCTAAAGGAAGTTCCCCAACTAGAGCCAGCTATTGTTCCCCAAAAAGGTCACTCATTTTTGGAACAACATATGAGCTATCTTGGTCCTGCAGGGCCAAAATTGTCTCTTCCCTTTTCAAAATTTGTTCTGAGCTTTCAAATTCCTCATTTTCAAGATTTTTTAGTAAAGGTATTAGCAAATTCAATAGGGGCAAATGATTCTATAGGTGAGTCCAATCAAAAGAACCAGTTTCCAACACTTAGTTGTTTTCACGATTGGTTTGGTGCCTTGGTTTGATAAAAAATGTCCATCGACAGGCATCTAAGTAAGGATTAAACCATTGAACCATTAAACCATTAAACCTTGAACCATTTTGGTTCAATGGGTTTAGTGGGTTCAAAGGTTCAACATCATCAGCAAGAGCTAAGCACATTTGTCAAAGGTTCAAAGTTTAACTGCCTCAAAGTTCCATGGCTTCAAAACACTTGGTGAAAAATGACGCGCTGAACCATTGAACCATTGAACCTTGAACCATGTTGGTTCAATATTTCAATGGGTTTAATGACCTATTGGTTCAATGCACTTGGTTTAAAGAGATAAAAAAGATAGCCAAATAATGAAGAATGAAAAGGTTGAATCGTTAAACCATTGAACCAAAGATGGTTCAATCGATCAGTTTAATTGGCAGGTTTAAGGGGCTGCCCCTTAGCTGAAGGAACAAATGCCCCTATGGAGGGTCGTGAATCAATTCAAGTGACCTTGAGGAGGGCTGTGATCCAAAATGAACAAAGTGAACTCTTTCAAAAAAATGAACAAGGTAAAAGGCAAAGTAAAGTCCTTTAGAAAAACTATTTGAAGGAATTCACCTGAGAAGAAAGCCCGACCAAAAGGAAGGAAAGGAGAGGCTAAAAAAAGGATGAGTGAAAGCTACCAAGTGGTGGCCATATAAGGTTTCAATGTATTTTTCTCAATACATCAAAACATGCCACGTGTCATTTGTAGATATTGGTGGAGGCCGACAAGTGTTTTCATTCGCGTTCCCCTTTTGAAGTTGCTCGGGCAAGACGTGTCGTGGATCCCATTTTTTGTAAGTTTCTAATGAGTTTCATAATAGCGGAACTTGCCACTTGTCAAATACATAGAAAGGACCCCCCAATGACTTAGACAAGAAGGTCTAGAAAGGACAAAAAAACAACATGGACAATTCTAAAGGCAAGTTTAATTAAAGTGATGGTTCAACCAGAGAGCAAAGAAGCGCTTAAGCAGGGAAGCGATGGACCAAAAGAGACAGAATGAAACAACGAATCGATGAACCAATGAACTTTCAAATGGTTCATAGGTTCAAATTTCAACATGGTTCAAGCAGCTAGCAACCATTGACGGTCTCGTGGATGTCAAATTTAAAGTGAGGGAATATCTGTGGAAATTCAAATAGAGCACAGAAATGAAAGGGAGAACCAAGTGACTGGATAAAAAGAGAGCCTAAAGACTCAAATTGCTATAGGGTAGAGAGGAGCAAGACCAAAGGACAAGAAATATCTTCAAAAGAGTTATTTCTAGTAGGTGAAATAGTGGACCAAGTAGACTTATGAGCACACCAAATCAAGGATGCAACCTATTTTTCTTTCATGGAGTAATAGAGAATTGGATAGCTACGTAGACATCAGGAAAAGGACTAGATAGTCCATACTAAGAAGATACATATTAGAGGAATGGACATGCCATAGTTATGGCAATGCATTATTCCCAGCATGGTCCCTCTAGACAGAACTGAAGGCGCATTGAAGGCGTTGACTGCAGCATGGGCCGTCCCATGGGAAATAATGCCAAGCCTTGCGTGGTTGCTAGAAGATTTTAATTTCTTTCATTATTAAAGGAGATCTTCCCCTTATAGAAGCAAAACTCTACCCAAATTGAAAGGCATTACTGAGACTTTGAGCTCAGATTGTTGTTCATATTTCTTTGATTGAATGAGAAAGCAAGTTACTTGCAAACTTTGTGCTTTTATAGCTTGTTCTACTTTAGGAAATTATTCTTATCTCTATTTCCTAGAAGCATTCTTATTTATTTGATTTAACAAGCAGAGAAGGTGTCCTGAAACTAGTTACTTTCAGACTTTGTGCTGACATAATTGTTTTCAGTGTGTGTTTTTATTTTTTGTTTCTATGTAAAGGACCTTGGGATGACATTGTGCCCCCATTGTTATTTCTATCTCACTCTTAGGTAATCAAGGTGGAGACTTTGTGATACATCTTATATTTCTTGTTGTTACGCCCTTGGCACCCTGTTACTTATCTTACCAGAAAGATTCTTATTATTTGCAAGAACAAGCACTTTTGAAAGAAGAGAAGTGCCTTCTGTTGCTTCACTAAGATTTCTACTATCCAGGAAGGGATATGGCTGTTGGGTAAATGTTACTTCTAAAATAAGAGAATTACCTTCACCAATCACCCAAGATTTCTCCTCTGTTTGTTAACATCATCTCTAAAAAAAGAGAGATGGATGGCTTATCCCACCCCTGTGTCTTACGTTCTACTTATATATATATATATATATATATATATAGTATATAGTCTCTATATATTTAATAAGGAACCTCCCCTTCATGAGAGGAGAGATTTTTCCCCTGTTGATGTATTAAAACTACACACCTGGGTGACCAATCTCCCTATGCTATGGTGATAGGAACTACTTTGCTCACCAGTTAGCTGGTCGGCAAAATATTCACCCGACAGGTCTCAAATGTAAATATTTGATATAAATTTCAATAGGTCAATATTTTGACATAAATGGTCTTGGAAAATCTTCTTATACCTACTCCAACCCCTTATAAGTCCTTAGATGGACCTCATCCTTCCATTCCTTACACAAGATTCACAATGTCTTGACAAGGCTTATAGCCTTTTTTTAGTCTTTTCTATTTATTTAACCTATATAATCACTTTTAAAAATAATATATAACCTTTATAAGAACCATATATCCACCTTGAGGTATTTGTAAATTTTCACTACCTAAATCATTTTCTAGCTATCACTTTTTTTGTTAAAGTCCTCCAAACTAGGCCTAATTAGCCCTTATTTCTTGACACGGTTATAAAATTCATACAATGCCATATTGTTTCAATAAAAAATAAATTAAATATCTTTGAAAAAATTTATAAGAGACAAGCTACAAATTTTTACCTGTTTGTGATGGTTAAAGCTCATTTTATCCACAAAACCCTAAAGGGTTTATGTAGCCTACACATGGTCAAGAGCCTTCATAATTCCATAACTTGATTTTGAAAATAAATAAAAGGAAAAAATAACTTTCATAAAGTATATTTTATCCTTTTTAAACCTATACACTATGGTATAATCCCTAATTTAAATTTATTGGCTTATAATTACTTCAAATGTAGAGTTTCTTCATGTTTCTTTAAGACTGTGCATGGATTTTGACCATCTTTTACCTTTTCCATATATCCTCTCCCTACATCAAGAATCCTTGAAATAATAAACATTAATAAAAACTATAAATCTCCTCTCAAAACATTCATACACCTTATATAGGACATTCACACCTTATTTGTCTTACCTTCATTCTTTGATATACTAAATACAAGGTAGATTGCATATACAAGGTTTCCATGTTCAAATCTTACTCAAATGTCTAGTAAGCCTCAATTGGGATATTATAAAATTTAATACACTATTTAAAATTTAAATAACACATATCTACATCTCCATTTATTTTCCAATGACCAATTAAACTTCCCTTTTGGGTGTAGACCATGTAACAAGATAAGGGCTCTATATGATTATATCAAGAGTTTCCAAGAATCTAATTTGCATCCAATAGATTATGATAATTTTACCTAACTTATTAAAATTATGGTAAGACAAAAAAAATTAAATGTCCTTATCTCTTCTCACACTATTGTATTCATATTGTCTTGAAATAAGTAACAGGGCTAGTTTGTGTAGGCTTGGTTTTCTTTGTTCAAGATGATTTTATATCATTTATTTGTCATTAAGAGAATACAAAAAATAAATAATCTCATCCTCAATGATCATTATTAGTATAAAAACCATCCTTTCATCTAATTCAAACACCACTTTGTGAACAATAACATTTCACTTTCATATTGACTATCATAAATGAAATAGGGTATAAGGATAGGGTTAACTCTCATTACTAAGTTTTCCATGAAAGGATATATTAATAACTTCTATGAAGTTCCTGTCTAGATTCAATATATTCAAAACCATTATCCTAATGTCTCACAACCTTTCAACCTTTTGAAAATCACTCCAAACCTCTATTCTTTGACTATGACTTGTAGTCACTTTGTTTGATTGTCATCTACAGTCCTTCATTCATCTAAAACTTTACACAAGGAAAACATATTTATGGCATCAAGTTAATTCAAGGACAACATGAAATTTAATTCAAATACATACATTTAAATGTGAATCCACAACAAAGTCACTTTCCTTTATTTTTATACAATGATATCTATTATATGATAGTCCTTTCTTGCACTTTAAATCTTCTTTGAGAGATTTGTACATTCTCTCCTCCACTAGTTCTCATCATTATTTTTGTACACCTATCTTGTCTCCCTATACACCAAAAAATCCCTACAATGACTTTTTCTTCAACTTCAACATGTGTTTTTGGTTGGTAGTTACACAAACTTATTTTCTCTAACTACCTCAATGTGATGTTTTCTTTTATATTACCAAGACAAGACTTCTATCCTCATGAGTATATAAATTTATGAATTTAAACACCTTAAAAAAATATTCATGACCCTATTCAACAAACATTTTATTGTCTAACCACCTTAGACCTTATTTATGTTCTTCTAGGCTATTTTCAAATATTTGAATTTTCAAATTCCTAGTTTTGGAGGGAAAATTCCTAAAAGCTATTTGACACACCCCTATGACTCCAAATGGAATCATAAGACAAAAATGGACCTAATAAGGTTCCTCGCACACATTTAATTCAAAATTTGACCATATTTTATCTCATATTGACCATAACACAAAAATAACATCTTTTATCTTGATGTTCATGTATTGTACTCCCTAGGAGGGAGAAAAATTGATCATCCATCTTTCTTTCTTGCCTTCCAATTTATCATTTGAGGTACATTAATAATTTATTGTCTTTTTTTCATCCTTTATTGTTCCTTTTTCTTTTCCAAACTATTGCATTTCTTTCTTTTGGCTTTATCTAGCTCCCTTATCCATGCATTTTCTACCTCCCCAAGGTGTTCCAACTGCATTATCTCTATATTTTATGCATATTATATCTTTTCCAAGTGTATTTTCCTTCCATAATCTTCAGATACAACCAAGTTTTGTTCATTCTCCTTCCTCATGTTTGTTTGATAGCTTATCTTCTGTTTGTTTTCACTTGATTCTTACTTGTCTAGCAATTTTTGCTTCTTGTTCATGTCATAATATTATTCATTAGGATCTAATGGCCTCTCATGCATTCCAAAAAATATAATTTTATTTTATATACTCTCTTTTTATACTTATACTTCACATGCCTTCACATTTTGATGCCTTTTCCTATCATCTTGCTCACTATGAAAGAGCAACTTCTTGTTCCTTTCATCCTCACCATAGTATAACATGACTTGACTAATCTAGGGATATCCATACCCATTATTAGAAATTTTAGACTCAGATTTATCTTTCCCAATTTATTAACTCACCTTGGTCTCTTTATCATTCTCCATGTGCTTTCTAACTAGCTTGATTGCTTGTGAATTTTTTTGCACAACTCCTTGTGCTTCTATTGGCTTCACCTTATCCATATTTTCCTATATATTTGCTTTCTATAAGTCACCTTATTTCAGCCCATTATATGGATTTAACATGTCTTCTAACATCTCCAACTCTTCTTTCAACTTTAATGTCTCCATATCTTTAAAATCTTCATCAAACCATGGTCCACATTGTTCTTCACTTACATGGAAAACTTTCTCTTTATCTTCTCCTTGGACTCCTTCATTTGTAAGATTCATATCAACCTCTTAATGTTGAATATAATGCTTCTCAATCACTCTTTGAGGTGTTTCATCCTCATCTTGTCTTGATACACACTCATCTAAGGCAATGTTTTCCATATACAATATGTCTTCATCATCAAAATTAAATTCACATATATCATCATATACCACATTTGAAAAAAAATATAGAAAACACTTATATTAATTTATGCATTCATTTACTTGTCTACATGGTTGTACCTTCATCTCATTTTCTTGGTTTGCATGCACCATCTATTTTTCTTGCTTTGTGGGAACCATTCAAATATGAAAGTGAAACTAGACAACTAAGAGAGAAACCATATAGCACTTCACACAAGCAAATATGGATAGACTTTATAGAATTCCTTACTTATATTAATTTCTCAAAGTTTACAAATTATTTTGGTTCTAATAACTCCTTCCCCCTTTTGATAATTGACAATGATCCTTTTATAATATACAAGGAGTCATATCAATTAGTCACATCCAATTACATTTGTCTAAGTGCATAGGATAGGTGTCCTTTCTATTGCATTCTAAAACAAATTACCTTTTCTTTTTAATAAACTAGTTTATAGACAATGTGCTCTTACAAATTGCACATGTTTGTACAAAAGAATATCTCATTTCAAAATATTATACAAATCTAGTTATAAAAGGAATATTTTAATTTTGTGAATCTTTAGGACCCTTATGATACTAAAGTTCCAAGTTACTGTTATAGGGTCGTCTTTATTCATTGATGATGTTTTTCAATTGGCACAAGGTCGACAATTGGTTTTATAAAGAACTCTTTCATTTTATATACTAATCCCTTTATGGTCTTTAACCATTATGTCTAGTTCTCTTGACTACATTAATGTTTTCAACCTTGTCTATTAATAACCTAGCTAGACTTTGGGTCAGCTTATGGATTGAAGTGTTCATGTATAAGTGATAATCTATCTCTCCTTAGCTCGATCCATGGCATCCTTAGTCTATAAAATATTCATTTTGTTGCTTTTGGTTATGTAGCACCCTCATTACCCTTTCATGGCATTTTTCTCAAATTTCATTGGTTCCAAGCCTCTTTGAAAAGTCCATCTTTGCTTTACACTATCAACTCAACATGAACCTTACATCTTCATATTATTTGGATCTAACTAACTATATTAAATTTGAGGTCTATACGACCATTATTTGATGTTTGTGCAAATGTCATTGATGGGCACACAACCATAAATTTTTAATACATCTATGGGGATATTTGTTATCTCATATTTGATGTTGATGTGACCATGATATTACATCCATGTGGGTGTCATTTATGAGCATGTGATCATCAATTTTTAATGCATAATAGAGGCTCCTTTATTTATTAAATTTGACATCTATGTGACCATCATTTGATTTCCACATGGGTGTCATTGATGAGCATGCAACCATAAAATTTAAGGTCATCTTCAAGACTGTTTACTATCTTAAATTTGATGTCTACCCGACTATCATTTGACATCCATGTGAACGCCATTAATGGGAATGCAACCATAAAAATTAAAATCATCTTTGAGATTGTTTGCCAAGCTTTCCAATTGTCATTTTTTGTATCACTTTGTTCCTGTAGATATAAAGACAAAAATGATTTTATCATATATATGTATAAGGCACTTGGATTGATTTGATCAATTTTTTTTAGTATGTGACATTGGGGGAAATGTTTTGGACAAAATGACTAAAAAAATCTTCCTAAAGAGTCACTTGGTAGGGCATTCTCCTGAGACAAAAGTCCTAAAGGTCTCTTCCAAATGGTCTGAAGGGTGAGCCTAGAGGGTAAAAGGAAATTTAAAAAGGTCAGAGGGAAATTTTATAGGGAAAATTACCATTACAAAAAGTTTGAAGGTAATATTAGAGGGAAAGTGTCCACTTTGAAACTTTTGAAGGGTAAATTTCACAAAGGCCAAAGGGTATGTGCCCTGGGGTTCATTGTTTCAGGCATTGTGCATCAGATGAAATGTCTAATGATAAAATCTTGAAGGGTCATTTTAGAAAACCCAAAGGGTATGTTCAAAATCTCAAAGGGTCATTCCAAAAAACCTAAAGGGTACGTGCCTTTAAAAAAAAACCTAAAGGATATTTTTAAAGAAGTTGAATGGTATTTTCAAAAATCTCAAAGAATAATTGGCCTTTCACAAAAAGCTAAAGGATAATTATATTAAGGCAAAGGAAATTTTGAAAAAGGTTGAAAGGTAATTCAGTTAGGGAAGAAGCCTTGACAATAGCCCAGAAGATAGGTCTATAGGGTAGATGTATTTAATAAAACTTTGAAGGGTACTTTTCAAAAATCTCGGAAGGCAATTCTATCAAGAAAAATGCTCGATAAAATAATTCCATGGGGAAATTATTTCTAACAAAATGTTTGAAACAATTTTCCTGACATAGACAAGTCTAAAGGGATCATTTAAAAAAAAGAATAAGCTTAAAACAAATATGCTAAAGGGCAAGTGTAAAGAGGCCAAAGGGAAATTTTATTGGGAAAAATTCTTGATAGAATAAGTCCATAGGAAAAAAAATTCAGACAAAATGTCTAAAATAATCATCTCAACATATATAAGTTTGAAGGGATACTTTCGACATAGACCAATTTCATAAGTCCCAAAGAAATTATTAAATAAAATCCTTAGAGTACATGCAAAAATTATCCAAAATATAAATCTTGAAGGGTAATTATTTTTGGAAATTTTTCCAAAGGAAAATCTCATTAAGACATGTCCAAAATATAAAACCTGATAATTAGAAACATAGAAAAAGGACTTTGTGTTTGGATTAGACCACATGAATAATAGAAAGGTCTAAAAAGGGGGATCAGAACATAAAAGGGACTAATCATGGATGTTATACTAATGTTTGGTTGTGTTGAAAAACATGACTAAGCCTTAGGAAATAAAATTAAATTAAGACCATAGCATTATTTAAAATGTTCTTGTGTAAGAAGTTCTTGCTAGATTCAAATCAGGTACTTAGATTAAGGGTTTAGCTATTCAAACATGAATATAATAAACTAAAGGTTATTAAAGAATCAACTTAACATTAAATCATGAAACCCAATAATTTTTCATTCTAAGTAGACCTTATTAAACCTACAACCTAAAACACAGAGATCGAATATTAGCACTTTAGATAAGGACAAACTAGAATCATGAACAAATATGCTAACCAAATCAGGATTATACACAAATAATTAAGTCAGAGCATGGTGGGGATTATATTAAAATGAAAATAATGTGAAATCATTCTAATGACACTTTTATCAAGTGAATCTTCAATTTCAAGGTATAAATTTGCATAATTTGGCACATGGCTCCCCATTTTTCAAAAATGGGGGTATGTTAACCTCAACAGTGGCTAATTTACCTTTCTTCTCACATTATATTCCATCTATTAGCTTTATTATTCTCTCATGAGCTTCACCATGATCTCTATCCTCTATATATCTTGCCCCAATTCTTTTCTTACATCTTTCACTTCTCTTTCTATATCCATCTTGTCTCACTTCTTAATTTTTAGGCCTATTTAGACATTGATCTTATCAAGTTTATCAACCTTTCCTCTTAGACCTCTATTTGTATTTTCCTCTTCCTTTGAGTCCTTTTTCTATGAGTTATTTTTATCTTCCTTGACTCTTTCTTTTGGAGTCTTCTTTCTTCTCTCTTCTCTCTTGGAGCTCTAATTCTCTCTCTTCTCTCTATCTTTTATAATCTTTCTTTAACTAGCTTCTATTCCTTTCTCATACTAATTTTGGGCTATTAATTCTCTCTTCTTAATATTATACTCCTCTATGTTGATCTCAATATATCAGACATACAACCTTCTTCTCCCTCAATACCTTTCAAGGTGTCATCTTATGCATACCTCCTAGCATGCGTAATAAATTTCAAATAGACAAGTTGGAAAGAAATCAAAACAAAAATTTAATAAATATTACATCTCTGTAATACCTAATTATGTAAATTTGTAGTGGTACAATTTACCAATACATTACCATCTGATTCTAAACCCAATTGATCACAAACATTTTTTACTAAATCTAGGTATTTCCTTAATGCTTGGGCTTATTAGCCTCCTTGAAAATGTAAATGTTCTATCATACAATTAAAAAAACTTATTTATTACATTTATCTCTCAAATTATAATCACATTATTTCTTTACTTTAATCAATTCATTACCTTAACAAAATACTCCTTTATACCTTCACTAGCTTTCACTAGGTAACTTATCTTTGGTCACAAATGCCAATCTTTGATATATGTTTCAACAGGTTAGTATTTTGAAATAATTTTATACCTGATCCAACCCTTTATAATTCCTCATATGGACATCATCCTTCTATTCGTGACACAAGATTCATAATGTCTTGACGAGGCTTATAGCCTTTTTTTAGTATTTTATCTTTGTTTGAACTATATAAAAACTTTTACCAAGAAGTGGTCACCTTTATATGCACAATATATCAACCTTGATGTGTTTATAAAGTTTCATTACCTAATTCATATTCTATTTATCACTTATTTTGTTACAGTCCTCTAAACTAGGCCTAATTAGCCCTCATTTGTTGACATGGTTCTAGAATCCACATAAGTACATACTCTTTAAAAAAAACCACTTTAATATATTTTAACATGTTTATAATATCCAAAATAAAACTTTTTACCTTTTTCTGATTGTTTAAACTCATTTTATCCACAAAACCCTAATCCTAGGGATTTTCTAGCCTACACAAGGCCGAGAGCCTTCATACTTCCATAACTTGAGTTTGGAAATGGATCAGATGAAAAAATCACTTTCCTTAGGTCTATTTTATTATTTTTGAACATATAAACTATTATATAATCCTTTATTTACCCTTATTATCTTATAATGACTTTAAATGTAGAGATTTTGCCTGTTCCTTCAAGACTGCATGGATTTTGACTGTATTTTACCTTTTCCATATATCCTCTCCCTACCTAAATCATACTTGATGATAATCCAAATTAATCCAAAATATAAATTTCCTATCAAAACATTAATACACATTCCATAGGCTGTTCACACCTTCTTTATCTTAGCTTCATTTCTTGATATACTACAAACAAGGTAAATTACATATACATGGTTTCCACATTCAAATATCACTCAAATGTATTCTAAAACTCACCTAGGATATCATAAAATTTAATAAACTCTTTAAAATTTAAATTAAACTTATTTACATCTCCATCCATTTTTCAATGACCAATTACACTTCCCTTTTGGGCGTAGACTATGTAACAGGATAAGGGCTCTAAATGATTGTATCAAGAGTTTTCAAGAATTTAATGTGCATGCAATAGATTATGAGAATTTTTCCCAAGTTATTCTTAGGAATTTAATCCAAAATAAATTATTTTAATACACAAAAAATTCAATGTCCTTATCTCTTCTCACATTATTTTATTCATAATGTATTGAAACAAGTAACAGGGCTAGTTTGTGTCGGCAGGGTTTTCTTTGTTTAAGATGATTGTCTATAATTTCTTTGCCATTCCATAAATACACACAATAAATAATGTAATATTCAGTGATAATTATTATTCTAAAAATCATATTTTCATCTAATCCATACACCACTTTGTGAACAACAACCTTTCACTTTCAGATTGACTATCATAAATGAAACAGGGTATAAGGATAGGGTTAACTCTCATTGTTGAGTTTTCCATGCAAGGATATATTAATAATTTATATGAATTATTTTATATATTAAATATGTATAAAAATAATACAATAATGTCTCAAAACCTTTAAACATAATGAAATCACTCCAAATCTCTATTCTTTGACTATGACCTACAATCACTTTATTTGATTGTTATCTATAGTCCTTCATTCACCTGCAGATTACATAAGGAAAAAATATTTATGGCCTCAAGGGACTTCAAGGGAACCATTAAAACTAATTAAAATTCATACATTTAAATGGTAATCCACAACAAATACACTTTCCTTTATTTTTATACATTAATCTTTGTTACATGACAGTCCTTTCTTGGACTTGAAATCTTATTTGAGAGGTTTATGCATTCTCTCCTCCACTGGTCCTCCTCCTTCTGATTGTAGACCTATATTGTCTCTCCTATACACCAAATAATCCCTAAAATGACTTTCTCTTAAAATTTAATGTGGGTTTTTAGTTTGTAGTTACACCAACTTCTTTTCGCTAACTACCTCATCGGGAGGTTTTCTTTCATATTACCAAGAAAAGATTTATATCCTCATGAGTATATACATTTATGAATTTAAATACCTTATAAAAATATACATGTCCCTATTTACCAAACTTTTATCATTTAACCACCTTAAACCTTATCTATGTTCTTCTAGGCTATTTTCAAATATTTGAATTTTCAAATTCCTAGCTTTGGAGGGGAAACTCCTAGAAGATATTTGACACACCCATATGACTCCAAATGGAATCCTAGGACACAAATGGACCTAATAAGTTTCATCACACACATTTTATTCAAACTTTGACCATATTTGACCTCCTATTGACCATAACACAAAAATGACATGTTTTAAATGGATGTTCCTACATCAATAAGGTGTGTTAAAATCACTATTCCAAGTGTAATTTGGCCCACTTTTAAAGGTAATTATAATATCATTGAAAATCTGAGAAACCACTGGCCAAAATTTATATTATGGAACTTTTGGAGATATCTACCATCTATAATGACATTTTCTACAAGTCCTTATAAGAGTCAAAAGTATAGAAAAAATAATCAATTTAACTTCCAATAAATTGTAGGACAGGTTTTTATTATAATAATGAAGTGAATTTTAACCATACATATATTTTACCAATGGGTACATACCATAACGCTCCATTGTATATTCAATTCAATATATCCAAGAATGAAATAAAGAGGGTGTTTATATAAAATGAGTCTAGCTTAAATATTTTAACTTTAGGCTGGATAAAACATTTGGTACATTCAACAACAACACTATATCCCAATTTTAACACTAAAAATCCTATGATGATGTAGAGTGTCACTTATTTGGGACTATATATATTCCTCTTATGGTGGGGAATGTTATCCAAGAAACCTCAATTCATGTCCTAGATCTAGATTTTGCATACAAATTGATCATTGGTCATCAATAGATCCATGTTATCAATGCCATTCTATCTACCCTCCACCAGTGTCTCATGTTTTACCATTATCATATGGAAATTATTATTCCGAATGATCCTAAACCTTTTCAATATTACAAACTATTGGAAGGGTGATACATAAATACCATTTATTTTTCATTTACTAAAGATTCTCGTGAAAATAATGAGGAATCATAAAAGTTATCAAAATACATATATATAAATGATCTACCTCTTACATCATAAAACCAATCATCTACATTGAAAATTCAACCATCCACATCCATGTACATAATTCTAACATATATATTCACCATTATGGATAAATTTATGGGGGAGTATGAAATCCATGATGTTCATGGCTTTGTCAAAATCCATGTCTCCAAATAATCATGGGAGGTCCATCAGAAGAAGAAATCATAATTATTTTGATGGTTTGGAAAAACATGTTTTGTTAAAGGCAAATTCCTTTTTGGATAATAGATTGAGGACTCCAATCATTCTTTGATATATAGTGATGAATTTCTCACATGTTTCTAAGATAACCAATAAATATCCCATACCCAAATATATTATGTTAAATATTATGAATTATAAAGGAAAGGTCCTTGGTCTTCCTAAACAAGGACTTGTAGTACCTATAATTTTTGAAATAAACAAATATTCTAAAGGTATTGGATTTAAACCACTTAGTGGGACCCCATATTATTACAATATTGATTTTTTTTGACATCTGAGGAGTCCTTTTTTGAAACTAAAAAAATTTAAATTCACTTTAATTTGAATATATTACATCCACAAATGTTTTCCATGTATCATTCATTTTAACTCTTTAACTTACATATCCACAAATTATAACTTGGGACCAGAAAAATACACCCTCACTTGTACATTTTTAAAATGATGCAACAGATTTTGAATTAATAAGATTTATAAATCACATTCTAATAGGGGAACATAATAAAGGTTTTTAAATCAAATTATACATCTAAATTTGCTTGGGGGGAAATATAAACTATTTATCATCCACCCAACAACAATATCTTATAGTGAAGTCTTCTACATTAATATTAGATGACAAAACTCAAAATCAAAAATACATTGATGAGGAACTTAATTTTCATCTTCCTAATAAAATTTTTCTAGAAGATTCCACTTTTATTTGTTGAAAATACTATTAATGTAAACATTTACATTGATGAAGAGAATAAAATGTTGATGTTTTATGCTTCTCTTAATCTTTAAGAATAGTTAATCTTAACTCTCCTTCTCAAATGTTTTTTAAATGCATTTGATTGGTTATATGATTATGTGCTTCGGTTGGACCCATCATTAGTAGTAAACCATCTTATTATTCACAATGATGTTAAACCTATTAAAATAACCTCATAAAAATTCATCCTAAATTGACACTACCTCTAAATGAGTAATTTCAAAAGCAATTAAAAGTTAGATTCATTAGACCTATAGATTATTCATAGTGGATCTCTAGCATAGTGTTAGTTAGTAAAACACTAGGAGGGATAAGAGTTTGTAAATATTTATAAGACAATAAACCTTCTCTGAAAGATGACTCTACACTTCCAAATATTTACATGATTTTAGAATCTAAAACATGTCGAGATTTTTTCATTAATTGATATTTTCTTTGGATTTAACCAAATTAAAATCACACCCAAATACCAATATAAAACAACATTGATCACACCTTAGGGAACATTTTTTTGCAAATCCATGTCATTTTATTTCAAAAATGTCCGATCCATATGTCAATGTGATATGAAAGTCACATTTCACAATATGGCTCTTAATATTGTTGACAATTACGTATATGACATCTTGGCCAAGTTTATAACAAGAGATTATCATCCTATAGTACAATACATGATCTTTGAGCTAGTAAATAGAATACAAGGTCCACCTAAATGCAAATAAATTTGTGTTTTGGGTCAAGTTAGGTAAGCATTTGGGTTTTATTGTATCACAAAGAGGTATATAAGTGGATCCAATAAAAGTCACAACTACAACAAAATGCCTCCATCGACTAAACTCAAATATATTCATAGTTTGTAAGGGAAAATCTAGGCTACTTGTAGATTGGTATCTCATTTTGTAGATATAGACCACCCATTCAAGTATCTATTTAAATATAATGTTACCTTTAACTAGAATAAAGAATACAAATAATCATTTTAAAATATCAAACAATATCTATCAAATCCACACAAATTAATGCCATATTATCTATCAAATCCAATCAAATTAGTGCCACCTACCCTAGGTAAACCTTTATTATTATATATTTTAGCTACAAAAAATGCATCAGGTGAAATATTGATGAAACATGGTGATCATGAGATAGAAAGAGTAGTGTATGATTTGAGAATAACCTTGGTATATTATTGATTAAATTACATTTTAATTAAAAGGTCATGTCTAACTATTTTGTTTTACTTCCCAAAAAACATGCAATTACATGGTTAATAATAAAACTAAATTCTTTACAAAAAATGATCCACTTAAATACCACATTTTAAAATATGATCTGACAAGGAGGATGTTAAATTGGGATATGTTGTACTAAGTGAGTTTGATATTGATTATTTTTATAAAAAGGCTATGAAAGTGAAGATTATTTTAGACACATTAGTAGAGTCACCATTAACAGATGTATAGCCATTAGCCACAAACTTTCCCAATAAATCTAAATTTTATCCTAACATGAATCAATTGAGTGGAATATATATTTATATGGATACTTCACCAGGCATGGCTTGGGTGAAATAAATTTTCTCATCACTCCACAAGGTGATATTATCCTATTATCATTGCAGATAGGATATCCTTGTGCATACAACATAACAAAGTATTAATCCCATTTTCAATTTTAAAGCTAGTTATTTAGTGGGGCATACAACAATTCTTAGTTTATGGGGATTCAAATATACTTATCAACCAAGTCAATGATTATTACCAAGAAAAATATGATAATCTCATTCCTTATAAAATAATGGTGGACAATTTTAAGAAATACTTCATGTACATAAAGTTTTTTTAGGTTACTTATGTAAATAATAGAGCATATGATGTTATGCCAACAATTTTTTAACCTTTAAGTAATAAATATTCCAATGCTAAAATTTTATGTATTGAAGAGTTGATGCTTCTAGCTTATGATATTATTGAACATGTGACATTCTTGAATATGAAATGGTCTATGAGATTGTTGGTCCTAACTCTATTTGGTAACAAGATGTATACATATAGCTTCCACCATTATCCATACAAACATGTCTCACAATCATAATTAATTATTCATCCAACATAATTCCTAAATCAAAATATTTATAAATACCTTATACCATAGAGTCTATAATGGAAAATTATTACATTGTTTATACTATGATGAGGCAACTTTAGTTATTAAATAAATTAATGACAGTATTTGTGGTGCATACACAAGTGGAATAGTCCTTGACAAGAATATTATTATATTCATATATTATTTTCCTATGATGAAAATTTATTCCTATTAATATGTCAAAAAATGTGACCTATGTCAAAAACATGACGATCTTATCCACAGTCCATATCAATCACTACAACCCATTTACACACCATGACCCTTTTACACATGGGAATTAGACCTCATTTTTAGAATCAATCCAAATAAATTTGATGGCCATAAGCACATAGTTACCTCCATTGAATACTTCACCAAATGGGTGAAGGTCATTCCCCTTACCTACGTAACCAGTAAACATATATCTAAGTTTATTATGAATCATATCATTTATTATTATAGTATTTCATAAACTATCATTTATAATAAATATAATTCCTTTAGGAATAAATATGTCAAATCCATTTTCTAAACATATCATATCAATTATAAATGGTCCATAACATATTATCCACAATAAAATAGTCAAAAAGAGGTATCTAGTAAAAACATTCTTAAGGTATTTAAATGAGTTCCCAATAATGCTAGCCATGATTAAAAGTTTTAAATTTATCCTACTCTATTGAATTACCATAAAATCATATGAAAATCCATAGGGGAAACCTCGTATTCCCTTATCTATGGCACAAAGTGTATATAGTATCCTTTCTTTATGTATCTCCTTGAAAAACTTAGTTGATGATGAATAATATTGTACCTCATGACTACTATGCTTAAAATATTAGATGATAAGCGACTTTGATCCCCCAATAAATTTCAAACCTATCAAAAATACCTCCATTTTAGTTATAAAAAAAATCAAAGCCATGGAGTTTCAAGATAGAGATATATATTTAATCCAAAAGTTGAAATCATTCAAATGGATGTTTGAAAAAGTAATATCGTGAAAACTAGTTTTTGGCACCATGTGTAAAATATTATTTATAAATAGCCTTATTAATTTAGGTCATATCTAAATCCATACAATCACATCCTCCATATATCTTGAATTATGTATCCCCCTTTGATTTTATCCTTATCACCCATATCATATTGGTCTAGGGTTTGATCTTTGTGGTCATGTGCATGAATATTTAACTCATATTATACAAACATATTGTATATATGACTTCCATGTCAAAATAATTAGATCTCCTCTCATCCATACATAATAAAATCCTCCTTTATTTCATTCCTAAGTCTACAACTAGTTTTGTTTTATATACATAGTGTAATTATCCTTCCCAAAAAACCAAAAGATTAAAAAAATCCAAAAATAATTTGTCCTTAGTATAAGTTCCATTGTCCTACCTTATCTAAATTATTATTTACAAGGTTATCATTATCAAAAAATATCATATTGTAAAGGCTTTCTAATCTACCAAATTACATAACAAAAATACATATGCTTTAGTTGTGTGCATAGATGTTTTACTGGGTATGTACAATTATTTTTACATCTGATTACTCATTTGATTTTATATTTGTTACTATATTTTATTGATTTAAGTATTTGTTAGTTATATTTCTTATTCTATGATTGTTTTTTGATAATTATTCATTTGTTTTCATTTTTTATTTGAAATATATTAAATGTGTGCATTATGAATGATGTTATTATGTTATTCCATATCATGATGCAATATGTATTGAACTCATTAATATCTAAGTGCCTACATGTATTACACAATAGTCATCATGGTTTTTCTATGCCATTAGTACATATTATCATAAATAATATTAAAAATAAGGTTTCTCAATTCATGTTCACAACCATGTTGGAAATCATGTTATAAATCATGTTGGAACTCCATGTAAAGAATATGAAAATCATATATCCACCCATCTAATTTTCCATAAAAACATTTTAAATATCTATCATATAATAAAGATAAAAAAGGACTAACATGTAAAATTCCAAATGCATAATAGTAGATTTCACAACATTCATATCCATCTATCCATTTATACATTTAAATTTACCATAATAAAACAAGCATAAAACATAAATCATGATCATAACCATACAAAATCAAATGGCAAAGTGATACACACATACATGTATATGTACATACATGCATACATACATGTGTGTGTGTGTGTGTGTGTGTGTGTGTGTGTGTGTGTGTGTGTGTGTGTGTGTTTATGAATCAATATCTTAATATCATGTACATCTCAAAAATGTATTAACATCATATAATACTCTAACTCTAAATGTTTATATCTCTATTAGGTGATCTTATATGTGGACATTGTGGTGTACTTTATGGAGACTTGTGATGTGTTGAGATGCCTAGCCCATATAGCATTTTGATTCCATCATTTGTGTTATCCTAACCACTCATCCTGATATCCTAAAACTTAAATACTCTAAAAATAATTGTACCTATTGATCTATTATAAAATCTAACTCAAAAATACTCTTTTACTAGGATTCTTACTCCATCTCCCTCATAATGTTTGATAGGTACTTCAGTTAGTGTGATGCCATCAATAATCCTATAGCTATATGTAACTCATTGAGTGATTCATCCCTCTCTGTGGCATGTTTTTGGTAACCCAATCTCATCCTCATTTTGTGTTCTCACATTATATGTCACAAATACATCCTCTCTAATCCTAATATTTATTCAAATATAGTCTACCTGAACATGTATTATAGTTATCTTATAGCTATAAAGTCTACCCAACTATCTATATCTACTCTATCTCTCCACATCCTAGTTATCTTTGCATCTCTAGATCTGATATCATGTTATAGTCTCTCAATAAATGCCTCATCTTCCCTTTAATCTATCATATTTAATGGCCCTATCCCCACATCTCGAGCTATATTAATCTATGGTGTTGGTTGCATCACCATACCCTCTACATCTCCCTCTTCCTTATTGTTAGTAAAAATCATAGGTTCAGATCCTAATGATCCATCACCCTCATTATCATCAACATGTACATCATCAATATATACATCCCAAACCTATACATCTTCACCCATTTCTCCATAACCACCAACAACCTTTCCTCGATTCACTAGGGCATCTACTTGAATCATCATCTTTGGTTATCTTATCCTTCATGGTCACATCAAAAATGACATTATGTAATATATCCCTCAATGCATTAAGCCTTTGATGAGGATTTACTAAACTTAATGTCCACATATTATCCCACTATTCCCTATTTGAATCAATAACTTTGTATCTTCTATTTCTCTCCTCTTATGATATGGCATTATCCTCAATTATACCCAACTATGCTCATCCACCATTAAATCTAAAATTGCTCACCACTATGTTCTTTCCCATGTTGATCATGAAATTAAATGAGGTCCTAATGACACATTTTTATGTATGTAAAATTACCTCAACACCCTATTTTGTGTGTATCTCTCTATCACATACTTGTGCCCAATAATTTATCACAGTGTCATAATAGAATCAATGTAACACACATCTTATTTCCCCCTTAGATATAACACTTTTTAATGCCTCCAAGTAATATCTTAAGGTGATATTGAATCCATTTATCTCCAATAACCCATATTACCCAAATTACTCCTTTGTTCCTCTACATTCACATATCATCTATAGGAAAATGAATCTCCAACTCTTTGTCATAGTTTGGAAACTAGCATATCCACTAAAATATTCTCCCATGCCCACATCTATAGTATTTTGGATTGGCCAATACTCACCCCCTTTTATATATCACATCATGAAATCACATCTAATATTCATGTGATAAATAAACTCTCACTCCTTTCTAATATAAACATACTACTGATAAAATCCATTAGCACTAATGCCAATGCATTTATCTCCTCTAAAACCATACATGCATATAAGTCTATCCCATGGTCAATCATGAAAATAATATCATCCTCAAATAACCTAGACAATGATGTCACATGTTATCTCTATATAGTATACCTTTATACCATATATTGGGATGTGAAACATTTGGATGCAATGGAAAATGCAATTGATCTATAAATCAATCTTAGTTTAGAGAAGATAAATCCTACTCACACTTCTAATTGGGGATACATTAGATAATCAGGGTCATGACCAATATGGATCCTCTAGACCTAGAAAATGGATTTATTACCATAAATGATATCACTAGGGAGGGTTCCAAAACCTCTAGTCAAGTAAAACTATGTAGTGACCATAAATAGGTCTTATGTTTTCATATTCACTAAACTAATAACAAGTAAAATAAGTTCTAATCTAGTGCTCACCAAATATTATGGCACAAAGTAGGGGGAGGGGGTAATGAACACTAAATGTAAATGAGCATAAAAGACATATAATTATGTTAGTGTATACAAAATCCTAATGCATGGAAGACAATTTCTAGTGCATATCTATTTACTCTTTCAAAGGAAGAACAAAGTTATGAATACTTACCTTTGAAGATGAACCCACCAATCCTTAATATATCCCTTAGAAAAGGTACTTAGAATAAGTTTTTGTGGTATGTAAAGTTGACAAGGATAAATCAAATCTAAGATGCATAACCTATCAATGCATCTAAAAGACTTCTCCACAAGATAAGATCTATATCTCCAAAGAAATTATGAAATCCTAATCTTGATCCTCAAGTAGAATGGTGAATAATTATATGTGCAATATATCTTACTTCTTATTCTCTTCTCTTATAAATGGTGAAATGAATGTGTTTATATAGATGAATCTAGCCCTAAACCATTATGAAAGTTTGGGCCAACAAGGTTGACCTAGTTGACCCAGTATCATATTTGACAAAAACAAACTAGGTCATGGAATAGGTCGGTTAGGGGCTGATATAAACCCTAATGAGTTTTGTCAATAAGAATACAAGGTTGATGTGGTCGACTATGTAACATAGGCTATCAAAAGGGGGTTTTAGGTTAGGTAATGGTTGATGAAGGTGGTAAAATACTAGAGGAGGGTATAAATTAGGATTCAAATATTATGGGAATGCTTTTATGAGACAAGTGTGTAGATAAAAAGTGGAAAAAAGGACAATAATATTATAAATCACTAATGTTCTACCCACCCCTTTCTTGGTGCACACCTTAGGGTGTGTACTCATAGATATTTAGAGTTGATGGGTTCCTATAAGATAGAAAGCATTAGTAATTGATAAAGCTTGAAAATATTATGTGTATATATATGCCCCATTCAAAGCTCATCGTGTGTCACATAGGTGCAACATGGGATGGTGCTTCAGGAAAATAAAATAGGAACACATAATGTTGAAGCTGACTAAAGTGAAGTAAAGAAAAAATAAGATAAATGAAAGGAAATTTTTTAAAATAACATACCTTTACTTACCTTAATGATTTAGATAAAGAAATAAATGCAATAAATGTGAAGGTGTTTGATGTGAGGAACATTAGATGAATTGTAGAAATTAGCAAAAAGGGAAAAAATCAAAACTTTTACAACATGTACATATAATAGTTGAAAATATTCTCTGACATTAGGATTCCATAACATTTTATGATTTGTAAAAAGAGTTAGTAGATATAAATATATGAGCAAAATAAGAAATCTAATGGTAAATATTTGAAGGGTAAATCATTTTGGAATAGTAAATATATATAGGGTGAAAAATAATTCAATTGGTATTATTTACTATTATGAGAGATATAGAACTATGATAGATCTATTGAGAATCAAGAGATCAAAGATGGTGAGGATATGACAACTGAGGTGGGGAGGAAGCATAATAGCCACATTGAGTGTAGCATAGGTAAGCTACTAAAAATTTCAATTTTTTGAGTATTTTTATTTGAAATTGAGTGATTTATATAAATTTGACTATTAATAAAAATATAAACACTGGAATGAACCCTAGGAAATTTTTAGGGATACCAGGGGTCAAACAAGATATTGGGTAGGAAAGGGTTGAACCAATAAATGTCCAAAGAATTTATGGAAATTAGTCAAAAAGTCATCACAATGGATTAACAAGGTCGACCAAGTCGACTTAGTTTGCAAAAGACAAGAAAAACTACTAGGTCAACTTAGTAGTAAGTGGCCGACTTAGTTAAGTGAAAGGGAGGACTTAGTAATAGTGGGTAGACTTAGTTTGTTTTGAAGTGGTAGATTTAATACTAGTAAGATGGATAATGGTTGACTTAGTACTAAAAGGTTAATTTAGTTGAAATTATGATAGGGCTGATCTAGTATCCTTGATAAAAGATAGGGCTGATTTAGTTTGTAATAGGTCAATCCAGTAGAAAATAAATAAACTAAATCAAACTAGTTCATTTTTTTGAAATTTGTAATAATGTATTTTGATTATGAATGACATGGAAATATAATATATCCTTTTTTGTTTCATATTTTGTAGAGGCACCATAAATTTTGGTGGTTGATCAACGCCTCATGGTTACCAAATTTGCTAGAGCATTTGACATATGTGGATAGAGTGAGATTGGTTACATCGGGCCTGGGAGGTATCATGGAGATGAGATGCATCCCACTGAGTGTTGATCTTGTTGTCATGTTACTTGGATCATGTGAATGATTGACTAACACATTTTGATAGGTGGTGGATGGGGATACCATAGAGGTAGGTATCACACTGGAGGACATCCATGTATTTCTTAGACTACCTATAGGAGGGACACTGATGATCATAAGGACACTAGATGATATCGAGGAGAGACAAGAACTAGCCAGGTGGGAAACATGCTTAGATAAGATCTACCTAGAGCTAAGGGTGACCTTATTCATTAGGAACCTATGTGACCCCTTATCTTTAATTTGTTAGTATATTAGTTTCTATGGATGCATATGCTTTGTAAGTCATCCTGTGAGCATTTTTTCTATCCAGCATTCATAAGAATTAGTAGTTGCTTAGATTAGACTTAGTATATAAGTAAGTGTTGAGGGTAATAGAGGCATCCATGAATTATTTGTATTGAGCTTGCTCAAAGGAGATTACCCCCTTGAAGTGGCCTATGATTAATATAATTCCTTTAGTGTTTCTGATAATCATAGAAATATGTTATTTCATATATTTTCAATAAATCAATATGTTATTTCATACATTTTCATTAAATTATTGCAAAAATATCATCTCATCTAGTATCAGAGTGCTTTCTAGGGATAAAATTTTGTTTCCTTTAGAAAGTCTTAACTCTATTCTACTACATCATCCATTTAAGTATTTTTTTAGAAAGTCTTAACTTTGTTCTACTACATAGTTAATTTAAGTAATTATTTGTATTGCATTAATTTTTTTTGGATCAAGGTAAAAACTTAATCGCATAACTATGGGAAGTGCTTGGGTGAAAGCCCTAAAAATAAATATCAGTTCCATAGGAACCCTAAATTAGCTAGCCCATTGAAAAGACCTACCAGTGAAATGAGAAATGACCCCTTCCTGATTGAGTAGTTCCCATCCACGAGGAAAACCAAGAGTTTTCTCTTAGTGATAAATCCATGGCCAAAAAAATTATGGAGAGCAGTACTCGCATAGATGGCATTAGTGGCCAGAGTGATATGTTTAAACCCTTAGGCAACCATTAAAACTTAGGGAGTATTTTTATTAGTTTCATAATATTACCATGGGTATTATAAAATTTGCCATATCAAATATTTAGACTTGTCATACCAATTTTAGCATATTACAAGTAGAGTATCAAAAAACTATCATATCATATTTTTAGCAAAGTATTAACAAACTTGTTATACCAATTTTAGCATATTACTAGTAGAGTATTCATAAAATTACCATATCAGATCTATAGACTTGTCATATTAGTTTCAGCATATTCTTAGTAGACTTGTCTTATAGAACATAGTAACTAGAAAAAAAACATTTCTTCGCCATATCTCTCCAGTCTATATCCTTATTGATCCTCAAATTTTAACCCAACGCCTAAAATTACATTCCCCACATTTTCTTACTTGAGGTCCCATATCCCAATTCCACTCTTAATTCTCATAAATCTCAATTTATCCATTTTTTGAGTTTTTCCATAACTTCTATTTTTGTCCATTTGCCTCAAATTTTACACAGTGTTCATCTCCATGTTCTACTCCTTTGATCCTCATTACTAAATCTTCTAGTTTTTCCACTTTCACTCCTGAAATTGTCCTCACCTTCATCAATCATACTCCCACTAAAAAAAATTAGAAAAAGTACATTTACCCATTCCATTTTCACCCAAATTTAAAAATTACCTTACTAAACATGTCTTAAATCTAGTTTTCCTACCAATTCCAAAAAAAATCTTTTATTCTAGTCATGGTAGTAACCCAAATAAGATCAAAAATGTCCTCATGACCCACATTGAAGATATTGATCAAAAAATTCTTGGCCTCAGTCTTCAACATACCACCATGAATGATAGAAGACATCCAAATTCCTCTTCAGACATCGGGTTTTCTTCTTCTAATAACTTTCATGGGCCAAAGCTTAATTTTACTTGATTAAATGGTGCAAATCTAACTAGATGGATCTATTAGGTAGAAAAATATTTTAATTTACATAATACCTTTGATGTTAATAAGGTCCCACTTGCATCCTTTCACTTGGAACATGAGGCCCTCCAATGATATTGTTGGTATACCAAGGCTCATGATGAGCTCGTATAGACAAATTTTTGCGCTCTCATTTTGAAATAGTTTGGACCTAGTGCTTTTAATGACTTCAGTAGAGTACTCAATAAAATTATCAAAATAAGAACCATGAATTATTTAGGAGTTGCTTTATCAGTAGACTGAAAGATGTGATTCACTTGAAGGTCAAAATGTTCTGGCCCATCATAATTATGGAAGCCCTAGGGTTGGATAAGTTGGTAGAGGACAAGATCATAGCTTAATATCAATTCAAATCCAATTTTTATCCATTCAAAAATACAACTCCATAATGATCTCAAACAATGCTAGCCCACAAAATCACTCCTATCAAGCATTCAACTAAATTAGATATGTGAGATCATAGAGAAAAATTACTATGTTATAATTGTGGTGTTAAATTCACTCAAGGACATCGATGTGTAGAGAAAAATCTTTACCTACTAGATGTGGATTATTCACTCAAAACTATAATCTTTGAAGATGTTCAAGATATAATAGATAATCCAAAATAAGTTCCACTAATTATAGAACCTACTTCTCAAGAAGACCAACTAGAGATCTCTCTCCATGATTTAGTAGGAATCACCACTCCACAAACCATGTGGGTTAATGGTTAATTCAAGATACTCCCTCTCACAATACTCATTAATTTGGGTAGCACCCATAACTTCATTGACCCTCAAATCACCAAATAAGTTTATTATTTTATCCATTCTTGCTCCAAATTTGATTTCATGATTTCTAATAGGGCCATATTACATTGCAAAAGGATGTGTCACAATGTGCATATCTCTATTAGAGATTATAACTTACTCTCTGACATATTTTTTACCCTTAAACAACTGTGATGTTTTGTTAGGAGCCCAATAGTTATGCACACTTGGATCCTTCTTATGGGATTTTTCTAAACTTTGGATTCAATTTTCAAATAATGGGAAAAAACATAGATTGAAAGGCTTACAACTAGGATTTCTCATCATTATAATTTCATATCACATGGAAAATATTTTTAATAAGAATTGACATAGCATCATTTCCCAACTCCATTCCATTCAAATGTAACCATCAATGGTCTCCATTACTTATCTACAAACCATTCTATAGAGGTATGTAGGTGTCTTTACCAAATTAGTATGATTTTCACCTTCATGGTCAGAGGACAACCATATTCATCTCCTTATTGGAAGCATTCATCCCAACATCAGGCCTTATCACTACCCATTTTAGCAAAAGACTAATATCGAGATGATCATTCGAGACTTACTGAAGCAAGGCATTATTCACTCTAGTACCAACCCATATTCTTCCCCAATTCTCCTTGTCTAGAAAAAATATGGGCCATGGCACCTTTACATTGAATTTCATGCACTTAATCACATCAAAATCAAGGATAATTCCCAATTCCTATTTTTGATGAGCTTCATGACACTCATTTTTTCTCCAAGTTGGATCTCCACTTTGGATATCACAAGATCCAGCTTCATGAGTATGATATCCCTAGGATAGTTTTTTTCACACATGATGGCCACTATGAGTTTTTGGTCATGCCCTTTGTCCTCACTAATGCTCCTTAAAAAATTATAGGAATTGATGTATAAAATCTTTTGGTCCTACCTACATAAATTCATTATGGTCTTCTTCGATGAAATCCTCATCTATAGTAAAACATGGTCTAAGCATCTCCAACATCTGAAGCTCACACTACAACTTCTCTCTTATCACCATATCTATGTAAAATAGTTCAAATGTGTTGTTGTCTAAGATGAATTAGAGTATATTTGACATATTGTTTCAGCCCAAGGGGTTTGGGTGGATGCCAAAAAAATAGATGCCATGACAAATTGGCCTCATCTTCAGACACTCAAGAGCCTCCATGGGTTTTTGGGGTTGACTAGATACTATTTTAAGTTTGTCTAAGATTACAAGAATATTTTGTATCCATTGATAGCTATGTTCAAAAAGGATTATTTTACATGGACACAAGTTACTGAATGTGCATTTGAAGAATTAAAATAAGTTGTGTACTACCCCTATTCTAGCTATGCAAAATTTTGCCAAGACCTTCACTATTGAGAGTGATGATTATGGCAATAGACTTGGTGTTGTTCTCCTCCAAGAAGGATTCCCCATTAAATTCACTAGAAAATCCCTTCTAGAAATAATCTATTACTCTCTACTTATGAGAAGGAAATGATGGCCATTTTATATACAATATAGAAGTGGTGGCCATACCTACTGGGGAATCATTTTTGCATCAAAACTAGTCACTAGAGTTTAAAATATTTTTTGGAACAATGAGTCTCTACCCCATGAAAATAAAAAAGGGTTATAAAACTCATGTGTTATCACTATGAGATCACTTAAAATAAGGGTATGGATAATATTATGGTTGATGCTCTGTCTCATAAATTTACAAACCAACCTTCCATTTCATCTATTTTCATACCTATTCTAAATTGGTTGGATGTTGTATAACCAAGGTATGTAAATAAATCCTAATTATCTTAAGTCATTCAATATTTGGCCACTAATCCCTCTACAATACCACATTATTCTTAAGATGGTGATTTTCTATAATATAAGGGCCATTTGATGCTTCCCTAGGGCATAGATCTTGAGCAAGATGTATTCTATGAACTCCATGCTTCTCCATCCATAGGGCACTTAGGGTTTCTAAAAACTTATGAGCAGGCATGCCACAACTTCTTCTAGAAGGGAATGAAAAAGGTAATTCAATAGATGTGGCTAAATGTGATAGCTACTAATGCAACAAGGCTGAAACCACACTCATTCTTGGGTTGTTCAAACCCTTTCCCATCCCTACAAGGATTTGGATAGGTATTTATATGG
This sequence comes from Torreya grandis, assembly GCA_037957365.1. Lineage (NCBI taxonomy): Eukaryota > Viridiplantae > Streptophyta > Pinopsida > Cupressales > Taxaceae > Torreya > Torreya grandis. The sequence continues at coordinate 306,349 of JARHVA010008134.1, read as the reverse complement.
ATTTAATTAAGGGGATCCCTAAATATAGAAGGAAAACAATTATCTTTCTTTTAGTTTACTACCTCTCTAAATATAGTCATTTTTTTCCCCTAAGCCATCCCTATACCACCTACACAATTGCACAAATTTTTCATCTTCATGGCATTTCTTCTTTCACTATCTCAAATCATGATGCATCCTTCACCAACCATTTTTGGATATAACTATTTAAATGCACCAATACACAAATGAATATTAATTCTAGGTATCATCCACAAATAGATGGCCAAAATGAAATTGTCAACAAATTCTTGGAAACTTTCCTTCATTGCTTCACCTCAAAATAACAAGACTAGTGGGAAAAGTGGATTCCTCTCACTGAATGGTGGTACAATACCTCGTACCACACTTCAACTAAAATAAATCCTTATGAGTAAATTTATGGTCAATCACCACCAATGTTCCTTCCATACACCCCCAATTTTTCACTAGTTCAAGTATTCAATATGCTTCTTTGAACCTAGGATTAGATCCTTAGCATGCTATGGGATACTATTCATATGGAATAAAATAGAATGAAATAATAGGATAATAAACATCATTATAATCACGCCTTTTAATTAGATGATATGGTTTTTCTTCACTACATCCATGCAAACAATCCTCCCTAAAACTAAAATTGCATCTTAAGCTAGCTCCCAAGTTCTATGGGCCATATAATGTTTTCCAAATGATTGGGCTAGTTTATTATAAGATGGAGCTCCCACATTCTTTTTGATTTCATCTAGTATTTCATATCTCTTGTTTGAATAAATTTCTTGGCACAAACATTAGAGCATAGACTAGTTTACCAAAACTTGATAATGAAGGATCCATTATTCTTGAATTGGAGGCAATCTTGGATAGGTGCACACCAACTTCACACCCACTCCATCACAAAGGTATTAATTCAGTGGCATGGAATGCAACTAGAGGATTCAATTTGAGAATTACTCTTTTATATTTAACACCAATTCCCACATCTAAAGTTTTGAGGGAGGGGATGTTATGAACTTGTGTGAGCCCTTTTCTTTAATTTGTTAGTATATTAGTTTCTATGAATGCATATTCTGTGTAAGTCATCCTGTGATAATTTTGTTTTATTCCAAATTCATGGGAATTAGTAGTTTCTTAGATTAGACTTAGTATATAAGTAAGTGTTGAGGCCAATAGAGGTATCCAGGAATTATTTGTATTGAGTTTGCTCAAAGGAGTTATCCCCTTGAAGTGTCTTGTGATCAATATAATTATTTTAGTTTTTATGATAATCATAAAAATATGTCATTTCATACATTTTTAGTAAATTAATATGCTATTTTGTGTATTTTCATTAAATTATTATAGGAGGATCCTCTCATTATTCAATGTATGTATTGTATAAATTCTAGATATCTATAAGGTTATGATTGGACTTGTGACAACAAAAGTTTTATGTAATAATTTTAATGGTAAGGTACCATTGTATACAATATCCTTGTACTGTTCCATTTTGAATCAGGGAGAACTCTATGATTTTGGGTATGTAATCTGGGTCTAGCTCATGCATGATATGTAGGGGATGCTATCCATTGGGAAAAATACCATGGGTCTAGTGGTGTTATTGAGTGCATGGATATATGAGAGGTTCATGATATATTATCTAGCTAGGTTACCCCATGTGGTTGATGATAGGCTACCTTGAGTTGATAGATGGAGATATGACTAGGTAGTGCAGGTCATGCCCTATGTGCAAACACTATAGACAATTGGATAAGGAGAAATTGTGTGGCATCCATACACACATATTGATATCATTTTTCCTAGTTAGGTGACTACGACACTAGGGATAGCTTGAGTGTAGATCATGAGAGACTATATCTGGTGGTTAGAGCTACACCCAACTAGGATATTTTATATGCTTGCATTTAGAAGCTCATATATTAGTGCCTATGTTTTGGGCATAGCATGATAGATAGTTGAGGGGGAGATGAGGAGTAATTCTAGTTGATAGACTAGAGATCAGGCCACAACATGTGAGACCTTGGAATGGTTGAGCATGGTGTGGATGCAAGGGTATAGAAGGTACCATAGTAGGCACCAAAGTATGAGGAGAAATGACCACCTTAAGAACACCATTGATAGATATTCCATTGGTAGGATTAATAATAGATAAGGGTGGTCACATAGGATGTCCTAACAGTAAACCCAAGGTAGAGATATTTGATAAAGGAACCATTGAGGAAAGGCCCATAGTGTGCATGGGTGGTGAATCAAATATTTACTTTTATAAGGAGGTGACCCATGACTAAGGTGTTTAGGGGATAAGATTATGCATAGGTTGTGCTTAGTGAATGAGTAGATGGGTAGATGGTGGTTGGTGACAACATGATAGGTAAGAAATGTTGTAATAATTTTAGTTTTTGAGATAGAATACTAGTTGTATATGATTATAGATAGATAGATAGATTTTGAGATGTATGTGTGATCTGATATCTATCTAGGTTTTGGTTTTTATAGACCCTATGATAGAGTAATTAGGTGGGATCCCCTTGTCATGGTATCATACCATGACATTTTGGACAGGGTGTTGGCACCATATAACCCAACCATGTTGGATGATCCCATAATACCATCTACCCTAGATCAAGTGGGCTAGTTTAGACTAGTGGGGAAGGTTATGATGTAGATACAAACATGTAAGGATATATTATAACCATAAAAATAGGTGGGAAAAAGAGAGGCACTAGATTAATAGGCCTTGGCTCAAGATAGAGATATGTACATGGCTACCATGATCTAGTTGGGATAGGTATAGGCCTAGGTGACCAACCTATAGGGAAGGTAGTATGGTTGAGATCTCAAATAACCTCATTAAAATGAAAGATGTAGATTTGATGGTGAAATGCATATATGGGAAACATAAATAAGCCATAAGATAGGCATGATGGAGCCTAGCCATAGAGTGGGAGTGATGTATTTTTTTATTTTACACCATTGTATAAAACACATGATATATAGAGATGTTTCGTTTTGAAAATTGGATTTTAGTCTCATGAGTTATATTTTTGTTGTGTTTTTTTATGCATGGATATATTCCATTCTATCACATGTATTTTGTTGTTGTTATATATTCTATAGGAAATATATGTGGAGCGTTTTATTTTTTAGCTTTATGTAGTACACATATATGGTTAAAAATAAATAGGCAAAAAGGATTTGAAAAAGTATAAGTAATCATAAATAAATGTACTACACACTATTTCACAATGGGAAAAGTGTAATAAAAAAGATGACTAAGTATAATAAACCAAAAAAAAAAGTAGATGTTGGCTAAATTTGGCATACATGCCTAGTTTAGAATGAAGATTTGAGAAAAGTCATGATTAAAGAGTGACCCAATGTCAAAAAGAGCATATAGACTTCAAGAAGAGATCACATAGAATTTACAACCTTTTGAAACACTTTAAGTTAGGTTAAGGTGCATTTTTTTGATCTTTACGGAACATGTTTGAAATCAAGTCTTCATGTTGTTTGAGTAGTTAGGATCATGAAACGAGTTCACATGGGCTTCAGAAAATCATTGGAGCTTTCAAAGATCAAGCATAAGTTCAATCACAAGTTTTGAAGGACTAGACTATCATCATGACATCATACAAGAACAAGTGGAACAAATTGATTTTGTATATAATAAGTTTACTAGGAGAACCTCATAGGCCAAAAGAATCACATGGAAATGATGCCCTTAATTCTAAGATCATCATCTTAAAATTTCATGTCCCAATGATTTCTCTATCTCGAGATATAAATCTTCAAATTTCAAATTGCAAAATGAAATGTTCACATAGATTTCAAAATTAAGCCTCAAAAAATAACCATTAGGGTTTAAAATGTGACAGGAATGTGGACATAAATGATAGGCATGTGAATTTCAAATTTAAGCCTAGATAATAACCATTAGGGTTCAAAATGTGATAGGCATGTGGATGTCAATGATAGTTGCACATACATCAAATCATGGGCATGCAAATGGTAAATTAAAGCCACAATAAATATCCATTGGGGTTTAAAATTCCTAATACATTCATGTAGATGTTAAATACATTAATGTAGATGTCAAATATAGGCATTCAAATGTCAATATTGGGCCTCATGAATTATCCATTTGAGCTCAAACTAGTGGGCCCAGATAGATCTATAGTGTGCATTAATTCATACATATAAATCTAATGATGCAAGTTAAAGCCAAAGAGTTAGAGGATCTAGATCAAAGGTTCATGTTTATTCATACATCTATATCTAATGGTGTGAGTTAAAGTTAAGGAGTCAACATATCATGGGTACCAATAAGGAAAAGATAATTTGGCTTAAATCTATAGGTCTTGGTTGAAAATCAACAACCAATAAACAAAGGGCAAATCCAAGAGCTTTCGGTGGATGCCAATAAACCAATTTTTGACCAAAGTGAATGGAGGTTTCAAAGATACATTTTACCATTATAACTTATTCAATAGTATATGAAATCATATAATCAATATGGTCAAGGATAAATCTTTATCACTGTTAAATTTTATACAGGACCTTTGGTCAATAATTTAGAGCTTATTAGCCATGTTGTAATATTACTCTATTGATGTGTTCATTATTCTCTAGATTGAAGATCCTTGCATGCAATAACTTCTCGGCTCTCACATGGTTTAAGGAAAAATATGTCTTTTTTGGCCTAATACAGAGATCAAGTAAGACTAAATGTTTGTTAGACTTTCATGGATATTGTGACTATGTGAAAATTGATAGATTGGGTTGGTTTTTGATCTATGGTAGACCTATGTTCAAGTTGGATAAAATATTGACATAAATATGATTATAGGGAAGTGTATCACCTTTTGACATGGTCACATTTTATAAATAGGTACCTATGGCCATCTAAAGTAGATGTGGCATGAAGCTATCAATTTCAAGTTATGAGAAGTTTATCCTCATCAGGAGATTAAGGCGAAGATGGCATGGAGTTCCAAGGAAGAGATCTACTGGATAGATAAGGATAATGGGCATTCAATTTTTTTACATAGATTTTAAAATATTGATTCCTCCTTGATAATATCATGACTCAATAGCCTTTAATTGGTGTTAATCCCTCACAAATTCCCTTCTCTTCTTCTCCTTTTTTATATACGTTCCATCTTTTTCCACGTTGTATCTCTCTCTCTCTAGAAGTTTTTAGATAATAAATCTCTAATATTTTTTAGATAAATATACTCTTATGCTTTGTCTTGCTCAATTTATGCCAAAATGTGTATTGTAACACCTTTTGATGCAATAAATATTTAATTCCATCATTTTTAAAGACTAAATTGAAGTGTGTTCTATGAATTTATGTACTATGGTTAAGTGAATATATTCTTTCATTTCCTATGTTTAAGTTTATTCACCTTCTTTAAGTGCTTTATAGTCTTCACAAGTCATTTTAAGTGCAATATTTAGTTTATTAATTAACTTAGAAGTGGATGTATGACCTCTCATGCTAGTTTGATAGTTGGTCAATGCCTTATTATGAAATACTTATGTGGAACTAATATTCTTTGGTCTTGAATGTGTCCGATAGTGTGTCTTGTGCAAATTATAAGTATTCCAATTACTAGTGCATCACCTCATTTTATACGATTTAATATATTATTGTTACACTCTCTCCTCTTTTCCAAGCAATTTTTAGTTTAGGTGATAGATCTAGAATGAATCTAGCCTTCTCCAGAGGTCCAACCCCATCATAGGTGAACCATAGCCTAGGGTTATTCCCATGTTGGACTAGATTTGTGAAAGAGGACTTGAACAATCTCATTACTTAGCTAGGGTATAATCTAGATCTACAATAGTTCTAACACACCTAGTGGGACTCAAATTTTTCTTGGAATAGCTTAAGTTTGAAGATTCAGAAGAATAAATTATAGCAAGATAGATATAGTCCATGGGTGGTAATATGTTTCCATTTAGAGCCATATATATCAAGTACGGTGAACACTAATTGTAATATCTTAGATGAGGTTCTAGAAACTAATAAAGTAAAGATTTACTCACCTCTAGATGGAGTTCCAGATCTATTCCTTGATGAATGATCCTATTCTTTTCATAAATATGATCCTTAAAAACTAATTAAATAAGAAAGACTTGGTGTTTATTGCCTTCATGAAAAACATACACCAATTCTAGCCTTGATGAAGGATGGTGAGTCTGGTGATGGCCTATGGAAACTATACTTTGATGGATCAAGGAACAAACATGGAATTAGGGTTGGAATGATTTTGATTTATCTGGATAATAAAATCTATTTCTCTTATCTCAAGTTTTAGTTTGGTTATTCAAATAATGTTTCTAAATATGAAGCACTAGTTCATGGTTTACAGTGGGCAAGAAAGATAAAGGTCAATACCCTACAAATCTTTGGTGATAATGAACTGTCTATCCACCAAGTAAGAGGTCTAAATATATGAAATAATCCATTGATTAGGTCTTATAATAATATATTATGGGACTTACTTGAAGACTTTCAAGCTTTAAATATTTATGCCATATCAAGAAATGAGAACAAGCATGCAGATAGGTTGGCTACCATTGGGTCACAATTTAGTATCCTAGATGATATAACTAATAAAAAAATTCAATGACACATCAGGGTGGTTTTAAGACCTTCTATTCTAGATAAACATGAAAATTGGCAAGTGTTTGAATATGAAAATCACATTGTCAAGTTCTTACAAGAAGAAGCTGAATTTTCCTCAAGTAACCAAAACAAGCTTTTGCAGTAGTATGGTGACTAGATTGTGAAACTAAAGATAAATAAGTTTCCCAAAGGGTTGGTAAAACTTGAGAATATATTTAGTAGAGATGATGAGTTGAGAAAAGAAAAAATTTCATTGTCAACAAAGGAGTAACCCTATACAAATGTGAAAATTATAACTAATAAGAACTTGAAGTTGGGCAAAGTTTGCACTCCTTCAGAAAAAAACTTTCATTGAGTTATGTTCAAGTTTCAAAGATGTCTTTGCATGGAAATATAGTGACCTTAAAGGATTTGATCCAAGTCTATCTCAATACACCATTGAGTTGACTAAGCCAGTAAGACAAAGACAAAGGCCTATTAATCAAAAAATTGAGCCTTTGATGAGAGCTAAGCTTCATAAGCTCATTGAGTCATCTATAATATTTCTAATTAAGCACTCAACTTGGGTGACAGATCTTGTTCTAGGATGGAAAAATAATGGTGAGATTAGACTGTGTGTTTATTTTCATGACTCAAACAAAGCTTCCCTTTAAGACCACTACCCATTTCCATCAATGGAATAAATTTAATAGTTGGTTATAGGTTCAGAAAGGTCCTCCTTGTTGGATGGCTATAGTGGTTACAATCAAATTTTGGTCAAAGAAGAAGACCAATTCAAAATAGCCTTCACCACAAAGTGGGGGACATTTACATATTGAAATATGCTTTTTAGTTTATCTAATGCTATGGTAAATTTCCACAAAGCCATGGATATGGAATTCTAGGGTCTCTTCAACAAGTTTATACTTGTTTATTTGGATGACATAATAGTGTTTTCTGAGAATGTAGATGAACACATGATTCATCTCAGAAAAGTGTTTGAAAGGTGGAATAAATTTGGGGTGTCTATTAATCCCAAAAAGTGCATTTTATCTATTCATGAAGGTAGGATGATTGGATATGTGATTTCAAAACATGGTATAAGTATAGATCCTAATAAGATAGATTCAATTATTGTATTTTCATTGCCTAAACATAAGAAATCTTTAAAAAACTTCTTAGGCAAGATAAATTTTATAATAAGGTACATTTTAGATTTTTCCACTTTAGCTAAGCCACTTATAGCTATGATAAAGAAGGGCCAGAGTTTTAGTTGGTCCAAGGAAGGAGTGAGGATCTTTGAAGAGATCAACAAATCCATAACCGGTGCTCCTACACTCTTGAACCCTGATTTCACAAAGGATTTCTTCTTATACACCTATGAAAACATTGACACATTTTAGTTATTCTCATGTAGTAGCATCAAGAGGATTTAAAGTATCTAATATCCCTCTTCAGTCAAATCCTAAAATAATATAAAATAAGGTACTCTTTTGTTGAGAAGCATGTACTTTTAGTTATAAGGTCTCTCAAGAAGTTTAGATACCCGTTGTCCAATAATAAGATATATCTGATGGTTACACATCCAAGTATAAAATATTTTCTCTTAAAAAAGGATATAAATGACAAAGGAGTTGCTTGGATAACCAAGTTAATGGAGTATGATGTGGAGATCAAGGTCACAAATCTAGTTAGAGGAAAAAGACTTTGTAAACATCTAACCCAAGACTTGTAAGAGGCTAATGGAGTGGTTATAGTGTCAAATGATGAATAAATTGTAAATAATTACACCTTACCTTCCAATTTGTTCCAAAACATGGTAAGATACCTTTAGAATGGTATTTATACTTCTCATTTGACCCCTTCAAAAAGGAGATAATTTAAATTGTAGTCAATTCCTTTTCTCTTTGTTGATAGTGTTTTGTTCAAGAAAGATATCAATGGAATGTTGCTAAGATGAATAGAGCCAAGTCAAACATAGATATTGATTGAGTAGTTCCCTGATGGACATGGTGAAGGATATTATTTATCTAGAACAACATCCCTCAAGATTATGAGAGGTGGGTATTATTGGCCAAACATATTTGGTAATTGTTATGCATGGGTTAGGAAATTCAAACAATGTGCTATGTTTGTTGGAAAGGTGAAAATTTTAGCCTTAAATATCTAACCAATTGAATTGAATCAACCCTTTATTCAATGGGGATTGGAATTTATTGGTCTCATTAACTGCATTCAATCTCAAGACATAAATGAATATTGACTACTATAGATTATTTTACTAGATGGATAGAAGTATTGTCATTGAAAGAAGCCAATGAGTCCAATGTTCTAGATTTGTATGAAGGGTTGCTTACTAGATTTGGAATCCCTTAAACCATTATTTATGACAATGATATGGTCTTTGTGTGGTCTAGAATCAGCTAGTGGTAAGTTCAACATAGTATTTTTTTCTTATTACTTCATCAAATTATTATCCACAATGCAATGGCCTCATTGAGACCACTAATAAGAACCTATTAAAGATCATCAAGAGTAATATTAAAAACAATTAGAGGTCATGGAATATTAAATTGAATTCATCTCTATGGGATAATAGGATCACCTATAAGAGATCAATAGCCAATTCTCCATACAAGCTAGTATATGATAAGGAAGTAAGAATGCCCATTTCCCTTGAATTTCTTGATTTGGAACTAATGCATCAACTTGAAATTTTAGAGAATGAGCTAATGTAAATTAGATATGTTGAGCTCATAAATCTAAAAGAGACAAGGCATCAGTCCATGTTGGCTATGAAATCCCATCAAGCACAAATGAACAGATCTTTTGACAAAGGAGCTTCTCCAAGAGACTTCAATGAGGGACATTTGGTCTTTAAGTGAGATAAGGATAGAGATAAATTATAAATGCATACAAAGTTTGAATATCTTTGGAGTGTTATATATATAATATCCATATGTAAATCCCATAATGCCTTCCAACTTGAAAAGATGGATGGTGAGGAGCTTCATATCCTAGTCAATGGGATACATCTAAAACATTACTATTGAGGAAGCTAAGTTCCTTGTACATAGTTAATTGGTCTTGTTTTCCTCTAAATGTTTTTCTTACACATTAGTTTTCTTTGTTTTATCCAAAATAAGTTCTTTTTTTGTACATTTACTTTGATTAAGTTAGTTTTTCTTTCTTTTTTGTCTCTTTCCTTGTTTGGTAGAATTCATTATCCTTACAATTCAATAGGGTTTCTTATAGTCATGGATCAGAGTCATGTAAATGGTCTATGTATCATGTAAATAGTATGAGTTATCAAGCATAGTAGGCATGCTACCCAACCAAGTTACAAAAGATGTTGGCCAAATTTGGCCTACATGCCTAGTTCAAAATGAGAAGCTAAGAAAAATCCTAATTGAAGAGTGAAACAATGTCACAAAGATCATATAGACTTCAAAAGGAGATCACATATCATTTTCAACCTTTTGAAACACTTTAAGTTATCTTAAGGTGTGATTTGTTGATATTTGAGTAACAGGTTTGGAAGTAGGTCTTCATGGTGTCTGAGTAGTCAAGATCATGTAATGAGTTCACATGGCCCTCAAAAAATCATTGAAGCTTTCAAGGATCAAGTAGAAGCTTAAGCACAAGTTCTGAAGGACCAAACTATCATCAGGACATTATGTAGGAATGTGGAGCAAGTTGGTTGTGTATATAATAAGTTCACTTGGAGAACCTCATGGGCCAAAAGAGTCACATGAAAATGATTCCCTTAATTCTAAGATCATCCTCTACAAATTTCATATCTTGATGAGTTTTATATCTCGAGATATAAATATTTAAAGTTTAGCTTATAGAATGAAATATTCGCATGAACATCAAAAATAAGCCTTGGAAAAAACCATTGGGGTTTAAAATGTGATAGGCATGTGGATGCCAATAAAAGTGATGCAAATGTCAAATTTAAGCCTCAAAAAATAACCATTGAGGTTCAAAATGTGATGGGTACATGGATGTTAATGATGGTCATGAAAATGTCAAATGATGGGCACAAAGATGTCAAATTTAAGCTACATCAAATAGTCATTTGGGTTCAAAAATCCTAAGATGTTCACAAAGACATTAAATATGTTCACATAGATGTCAAATATGGGCATTCAAACATAAATTTTGGGCCTCATGAATTAGTCATTTAAGCTTGAAGTAGTGGGCAAAACCAAATCTATGATGTGCATTCATTCATACATCTAGATATAATGGTGATATTTAAAGTCAAAGAGTTAGAGGATCTAGATTAAAGGCTCATAATCATTCATACATCTAGATCTAATGGTGTAAGTTAAAGTTAAGGATTCAGTGTATCTTGGGCACTAATAAGGAGAAGATAGTTTGGCATAAATTGATAGGTCTAAGTTGACAATCGACAACCAATAAAAAAAGGGAAAATCCAAGAGCTTTCAATAGAGGTTGACAAAATAATTTTTGATCAAAGAAAATGAAGGTTTCAAATATCCATGTCACCGTTAGAGATTGGTTAATAGTAGATGCAGTCATATAAGCAAGATGGTCAAGGATAAAACTTTGTCTCCATTTAAGTTTAGATAGGACCTCTGATAAATAATTTAAAACCTATCGACCCTATTTTAATATTACTCCATTAATGTATTCATTGCTCTCTAGATTGAAGATCTTTGTGTGTAGTATCTTCTTGGCTCTCACATGGTTTAATGGTAAAATAGGTCTTTTTGGGCCTAATATAGATATCAAACAAGACTAAATGTTTTGCATACTTTCATGGATATTATGACTATGTGAAAACTGATAGATTGGGTTGGTTTTTGATGTATGGTGGACCTATGTTCAATTTGGAGCAATAAAAAACATAAATGTGATTATGGGGAAGTGTCTCATCTTTTGATATGGTCACATTTTTGATAAATAGGTACCTATGGCCATCCAAAGTAGATGTGTCATGAAGTTTTAAATTTTGAGATATGAGAAGTTTATCCTCATTAGTAGATCAAGAAGTTGTCATGGAGTTTCAAGGAGGAGACTTGGTGGATAGATAAGGACAATGGGCATTCAATTTTATTATATATATTTTAAAATATTGATTCCTCCTTGATAAGATCATGACTCAATAGCCTTGAATTAGTGTTAATCCATGACAGCTTCCCCTCTCTTCTTCCCCTTTTCTATACATGTTCCATCTTTTTCCACATTTTATCTCTCTCTGGAAGTTTTTAGACAAGAATTCTCTAAGATTTTTAAGATAAATATACTCATATGCGTTGGATTTCTCAATATATACAAAATTTGTATTGTAACACCTTTTGATGCAATGAAGATTGAATTTCATCATTTTTACAGACTGAGTTGAAAAGTGTTTTATGAATCCATGTATTATGGTTAAGTGAATATATGCTTTCCTTGCCTATGTATAAGTTTCTTCACCTTCATTAAGTGATTTGTAGTACTCACAGGTCATTTTAAGTGCAATATGTAGTTTATATATTATCTTGGAAGTGGATATTCACCTTCTCATTCTAGTTTGATAGGTGGTCAATGCCTTATTGTGAAATACTTATGTGGGATTGATCTTCTTTGGTATTAAATGTGTCTTATAGTGTGTCTTGTGCAAAGTATAAGTGTTTATATACTATTTCATAACCTCATTTTATATGATTTCACATATTTTTATTACTCTCTCTCCCTTTTTCTAAACAATTGTTAGTTTAGGTGATAGATCCAAAAGGAATCTGACCTTCTCCAGAGGTCCAACCCCATCATAGGTTACCCAAAGCCTGGGGTTATTCCCATGTTGGACTAGATTTGTGTAAGAGGACTTGAAAAATATCCTTACTCAAGTAGGGTGCAATTTAGATCTACAATAGTAAACAAAAGGACAAAAATTGTTTTTGAACCATGAAAAACACTGGAACCAAATTAAAACAAGTAAAATCACACTATATCACATAGGGAACTATGGAAATAATTTAATAAAATGGAAAGCACATGAAATACAAATGTTAGAAAAACAAATCAATTAAATCAATCAATCATACTAAATCACATTTAGAAGTATAAAAGAGAAATAAAATTGTCAAAATGAGCTTAAAATAATCACAAAAATTCAATTTAGGAATTATGAAAAACTTAAGAAAAAAGGTTAGATTCTTACGTGCAATTAGATAATAAGAAGATAAAAGTGAAAGATTAAATAAATAAGAATAAAACATCCTATATCAAGATGGAAAGCATGTCAATGACATTTAACTCATAATCAATCACAACTTATCACAAATTTGACACATGTAATTTTGTTATGACTTGGATATTAGAAATTTTTTGTTAGGAAGTCTAGGTCCTGTCTATGGTCTTACACTTGAACTCAAAAATGGAACACCAATGAGGTGGAAATAATGTTACAAAAAGTAAAATATTGTAAAAGGGGATGTTTGGATTGGTAATGTGAGAATTTGGTAATTTGTGAGGAAGGCTTAGTCCTATCCAAGGTCTTACACTGTAACTCACAAATGGAATCCCTAAGGGGAGTGATCAATGAACAAAATAATATTTCTTAAAGGAAAATATTAGTGTTGTAGGGAATGAAAGATGGAATGTAAAAATCATAACTTAGGCATATTATTAGAATACATTAGGAAACATGAGGCAAACTAAGGACATAGAAAGACACTAAGTGATTAGTGATAATCAATATAGAAAGATACTTGTTCTCTATAGGCATAAAGTTTTGTAGGAAAATAAGTTTGGTAATAAAATCAACTCATATTGGTTTTTTTGAATAAGAAAAATTAAAAATGGACCTACCTTCCCATAATGTTTTCCTAGTTCTTCAAGATCCCTTACAGAGCCATTGATCTACTATGAAGATTGGGTACTTTCATGAAGAAGTAGGTATTAATAAAAAAAATTTATTATTAAATTCTATTTTTCCAAACTACTAGCCTACCACACCCCAATGGACCTTGACTATGTACCGACATGTTATCTCAAGTTTAAACCATGTGTATGCTTAGTTTGTGAAAGTAAATAAAGGGAATAAAGTGAGATCCAAAGTGGAATGGTAAAAAGATATTATAATGAGATTACTTGTTTGTTAACTAATCACATGATACATAATAAATGACTAAAGGGAGTAAGGTTTGTATAACCAAGTCACAATAACAATTATCTCTGTTTATAGAGATAAGACAACAAAAAATCATGAAGGAGAACAAGATAAACATAAAAAATTAACTCATGAAGAAGAAGTATGTAATCATGAAAATGAATTCATAATATAATATAAGAATAATAATGACATCATAAGAAATATGTATTACAAAATAAAAGTCATCATGTAAGATAGATAATAATTTGACACAATGTCAAATGAGATAAGATATATAAATGTAAAGTGAGAGCCACATCCAATCCAAATGAAGAAATAAATGAAATAACACCATGTTTTTGTTCATAAATACTAATATATGTGTCCACACACATTATTTATCACATCTAATAAATCTCTATGAAGTTGAACTTAAACTACAACTAGAGTCTCATCGATCTTTAGAGAAAGTTGAGAAAATACTTCGCATCAAATTTCCTTGATGAAAAATATAAGAATCCCTAAAACATCATGATTATGAGAAATATCATGTATGGGATGCTTAGAAGAAGGAATGGGAATGGACTCTATGGCATAAGAAGGGGTCACTAATGGATAATAGGTCATAGGTGAAGGGGGATCCATGGGTGGATAAATAGTAGGTGGAGAAGGGAACATAGGTGGTGGATCCACAATGGAAGAAGGGGGAGCCTTCTTACGAGGGAGACCTATGGTGGGATGGATAGTAGGTACATGAATGGTCATGAGGTTATCCTTGAGATGTTGTTGAAGGACATGGTAATGATCAGTGTGATGAGTACCCCATTGATACTAGATACAATATAAATCTTCATATTTGAGAAGATATTTAGGTAATACTTTAAGTGAAGTTATAGCCTTGTCTATGAGCTGAGGAGTGGTGAGATGCAAGGTGTTGATATATTGGCATAACTTATGACAATGCACTAAGGAATGATTATTTATGTTATGAAAGTAACATATACACTTGTTAGCAAGATTAATGTGTGTACTAATAGAGGGAGTGGAAATATAATCTAAAGAAGGATGATGTAAGGAACAATCTCGAGTCCAATGACCAATAAATTTTTGAATATCACAATATGTTTGCTTAGCCCATTTGGTAGGCAAAGTATCAAGCTTCGATAAATAGAGTAAACCATCACTAAGGAAAGGTGGGGCTAGTGGAGAGACTAGGTGAGGATTGACTGTAGGATCAATAGGATCAAAAATAATAAGAGACTCATTTAGAGAGGGAGTGGGAATAGGATCTAAACTGGGCTCAATTGAGGAAGGGGAGATATGAATAGAATGTTAAAGTATAGTTGCAAGCATCTTAAGGATAAGTCAGCTAGATGGGTTATGGTATTTATCAAAGTGATAGGGAGCAATCATATCATGATCCATAAGCATACTCCTATGAGGATCTTGAAAAACTATTAGTTTGTGAACCATCTCTACCCTATGAATAAGAGGAAAAATATTAAAATTAGGAATCATATAAGATGGAATGATACAAGATATACAAAAAATTAAAGCAAAGAGGAATGATAATGAATAATTTTAGCATCTCAAAACTAAACAAGGTCTCTTAAGAATGGATCATCTAAGGTATAGACATCATCATAGTTAGGTGTATGAAGATTAATGGAATAGGTAGGGAGGACCTTGTCATTTAATGTGGTGTGATAAATGGATTTCTGACTATTAGTTAAGATGATGGGTATATAATCACTAGATGGTTGACGATAATGTGGCTATAAATAAGGTGGAAGATGTAAAGTGAGATGAGGTGAGAGATCCCTGGTTTTGGTCTTGGGATTGATCTCATCAAGATCATCATCATTTAAGTCTAATAAGTTAGGTGGTGTATTCTTGATGAGTTTGGGGTGACCATTGTAACCTTGTGTGGAGTTGATAGAAAAGTTAAACTATTGAGATTCATGAAATGGAACATTTGGTAAGGGTTCAAGGGTTGGAATCTTGAATATGCCATGGTCTTAGAATTTTTAAAAATTTAAAGGGTTAGTGTCACCTTTAATCTTATAAATTTCTCCATTGTGAGGAAATTTGACACATTGGCAAGTAAAAGAGGCAATTGATCTCATGTGATGAGTCTATTTCCTACTAATAAAAATGTTATAGGATAGAGGAAATTTGAATATCATTACCTTCACTCAAATAGTGACAGATGGAATAGTGATAGGGAGCCACACATAACCTAACGAAGGAATTTGCCTTTGATCATAACCTTAACATGTGTTTTGTTTGGATTTAAGATTACATTCAGAATATCCAAGGGTTTTAATAAAATTTATAGAGGCAATGCAAGTACTTGAATGATCATCAATCAAGGCACACTTGACTTGGATATCGCTAATTTGGCAATTGATAAAAAGGAGAGGATCATCTACATGAAGCAAAATCTTGACATTTGGAATCATAGAATTAATGGGGAATTTGAGGGAAAGAGAAATGTTCATTGTTTCTTCAATGCATATGGATATCTCTTCACACTATTGTAAAATCCTGTCTTCTGATCTAGATAGGGTGGCTTCACATATTACTAGGGGAGGATGAAGAATGTTCATTTAGAACAAGATATTCATAAGATGATTACAATGACATGGAGAAGTTCACATAAGTTAGAGAACTATTATTTGAAATGTGAGATTAGTAAGTTTTGTTATAGGATCCCACTCATCATAACCTATAAGGGGACTATTGGAAAGAGGTGCATAGTGTTGAAGCAGGTCTTCATAAGAGAGAACTAAATTTTATGTGAATTTATGGTGATAAGATGTAGGAGGTTGAATTAGAGGACAAGTTTGTTGATTATCTTGAGAATATGGGGTAGTTGATGTAGGTTTGGTTTAAGTTAAATTGAAATAAGTGTTAATAAAAGTTTGAGTATTATTGGTGATGGGTAAATACGTTGGTGAAGTGGTATAAATCATATGAGAAGTGTTATCCAAAAGAGGTGTTGGAATTGGGTCATCAAAAGATATAAGGTCTTCTTGATCCAACTATGTTAAGTTAGTTAGGGAAGAGTCATGGATAACATGAAAAGTGTGAGATGATTGAGGAATGTGGATGAGATAAGGATCAATTAAAGAAACTACCCTTCTCATATTAGTCATATTTACCACATTATCTTTAGGAGTTAGGTATATAAGAATATCAACATTATCAGTAGAATGAGTAGGCTTATATTTGCTAACTTGGTGATTCAAAAGAGGATCTTTGTAGATGGATAAATGAGCATTATCCTAGTTTAAAGCTTGAGATTTAGTTCAATGTCATAGACTTGTTTAAAGTTATGAATGATATAGTCATGGTCAAAATTGGGACCGATCATGAAATCCATAGCCAAATTATGTAGTTGCCTACAAATCTCATGAGAATGACCTCAACTATTATGAAACCAACAAATTTTATTGGGATCATACCATGATTTCATGGGGCAAGCAGGATCAAGCTCTTGTAGAAAAGGCCTTGGTAGAAACTTTTGTAGTTTCACTAAGGATAAAGGTTTATGAATAGTAATGTTACTTGTTAAAGATAAATGAGGATTAGTGACGTGGTTGGGAGGGGAAGCTTGTTCCAAAACTAGGTTGGGAATAATATCTTGAATAGTATGAATGGTAATATAATAATCAGTTATACCATTGTTAGTAGCATGATTATTTTTATTTTTGATTAACATGCGAGTACCCATAGAAGGTTGAGATAAATTGAATTGATGCATGAGGAAATCTTGGTGCTTGGATTGGTAAATGGCCTCTTCTAAAGTGCATGGAGAGAGAGTCTAAACCCGATATTATAACTTGGGATAAAGAGCATTGGTAAATAGATGAAAGAGGTTATCATCTACCATATTGTGTTTACATTTATTAGACATGGTTTTCCATTATTTGATAAAATATTTGTAGTTTCTATCTCAAGTGGCTTATAATTAATAAAATAGGCCAAGGTATTTTAAAGAAGATCACTAGTTTGAAACTCTTAGACTAGATCATTGAGTAAATCTTCCAAACTAGTGATGGAATGAGATTTTAGTTGGTTATACCAATCTAAAGCATCTCTAGAGAGATTTTTTTCTATTATCTTGGTAGGGGAAAATTTATTTAGCTTGATCCAATCTTTGCATAGATTTCCAAAAGTTTTTAAGTGAATAGTAGGATCGGTTGATCCATTATAATTAATGGTAGGGTGATAACTCCTACGTCAATGTTAGAAATTTGAGGTGCAAGAGGTTCATTTTGAATGTGCTTGATTTTTTTTAACAAGAGGATGTTGAAGGATAAGATTACCATGGGAATCCTGAAGAGGATATGGGAAAAAAAATTGGGTATGCCTTCCCTATGGAACATGTTGAGGATGATTTTAAAGATGGATAAGATGATTATGTATTCACATCATTTGGTTGGAATTATTAGATTGAAAAGAGTTAATTTGATTAAGAGTTTGTAATAGAAGTTGATGGGTTGGAATGGTTTTATTTTCATTGTGTAAAACATTGGCATTGGTATTAGTGGCTTGGGTACCACTATGAGTCATAACATCCATGTTATTAGTAGCTTGAGAGGAATTGTTTGAGCGAGGCACTAGTAACATGATTTTATTATGTGGTAAAGGATGAATTAGTTGAGGGATGAGAAGAGGTAGCATGAGAGACATGATTACCATGGGTATAAAACAATGTACTAGTGGAATAATAGAGAAGAGCGGGTCTTATCAGAGGCCCACTAGATATAGAACATGCCATATTAGTAGAGATACTAGGCATGGAGGTGGAGGAAATCAGAGAGGAAGATATAAAAGTATGAGAAGAGGTAAAAATAAAAGGAAGACATTGAAAATAATAAAAGTTAGTGTCCCCAAATCCATGTGAGAATGTGGGAGAAGGTGAATGGAGCTCCTTAGTTTTACCACTTATCATGAGATGGTAAATAGTAAGAGGATATTTTCCTCAATGTTGAGGAAATTCATTGATGAAGAAGAGAATTTTGGGAGTATACTCGAATTCAAGTTGATCTTCTAATGAAAATAGGAGGTGGAAAATGGAATAGGAATGAGGAGGTGTCCCATAGTTTGTAATGTGAGTGGCTACATGCACATTAATTTCATCTAGGGTAGGATCCATAAGCTTCTTATGGAAGAACCTATTGGGGTTGGTAAAGGTCATCATATTTATTAAATTCAACTCATTGTTGTCTTCAAAAAATAATTTCATGATGAGGGATATATATTAAGAAAGATTAATATAATGCAAAGATAAAGAGGAAGAAATGAGACAAAGTCAACTAGGTTGACTTTATTATGTAATCAAGAGGTAGATAAGTGTACAGAGTCATATAGGTCAACTCTATACTATATACAAGGTATGAAACAAAGTTGATAATGATACAAGGTCAAACCAATCACCTTAGTACTATAAATTGACTAGTAGAAAAGGATACATAGTCATATAGGTTGACTATGTATTGCACTATGGGAGATAAAGCAGGAAGAAAGGGATACATAGTCATACAGGTCAACTATGTACTACCAATAGGGGAAACCACATTATATAAGAGAATATACTAAACAAAATGATACTGTCCTAAAATAGGGGAAAAATTTTCAATATAATTGAAGCAAGAAATGGAAGCAAACACATAAATAATTGGATCAACTATCATCGATCCCATTAGGGCACACAACACAAAACATTGAACCAATGCTAGATAATGAAAGTTTTTACAATACAACACATAATAATTAAAGATCAAGAAGTCAAATCAAAAGTAAATTTTAACTAAGTGGTCATCCAAAGCATTATTATATTATCATAGTTATTTTCTTAAGTGTGATAGGAAAGTTGACTAAAAATAGGGAACAAGAAAGCAATCTATGGATGGTTTCAGGATGTTTAGGATGAAAGAGATCTATGATGACAATGGTATAGCTTGGTATTATGTCCTACCACTGCCCCCCCCAGCCCCCTCCCCCCCCAACTTAAAAATAACTTAGTGATAAGGGTGTTGGGTTATTTGTCAATATATACCATTAACTACATATTTATACTTGGCCAAAAAACCAAGCCAATTTCCCCCTTGGTGATGAATTCAAAGTAGGTAGTGTTGACCAAATTTGACTTTTAGGTCAAATTGGGACCCATATAGGTAAAATAATGAGTTTTATATGTTTTATTGGATCTAATATATTATCATTGGATGTATTATATGTTATTTTATGTCATTTTATGTCATCCTAGCCTTGGTCTTGGTCCTTTTAGTCATTTTGGGCCATTTGGAAGTAAAAAAGGTCCATTTAATGACTTGTACAAATTTATAAGAAAGTATGAAGATTATAAAATATTATTTAATGTGACATGTGTCCTTATAAGTCTTAATGAACTATCAAAACTAAAAATTAGCATGTTCTTCAGAGGAAAGGGCAATTTTCTTGGGGAAAAAGGTGAGTTTGGCATTTGTATGGCCCATGAAGAAGTGTGCCATGTGGGAGAAGACCATGTTATGTATATTTAGATTCCAAAAGATAAAATACCTGTTTTAAGTTATCTAGAAGTTCCATTTTTGGCCCAAAACCATTTTGCTCCTTTTTCACCCTTCTTGGCAAGAAAAAATAGTTTTTAGGTTTGTACTTGGTATGACTACCAGAGGAGGTTTCAAACCAAATGGCTTGGGGAGGTGAGATTAAAATTATATTGATAAATTTAAATATAAATATTTTGAAAAATTATGGCTTGTGCTTTATGAAGCATCCTCTTGAAGTTGATTGTGATTTTTTACTTACTGTTTCATGCACCCGATAGGTTTTGCTCTATTTTTGGTAATTTTTGTATAAAATAGTTTGTGATGTTGACTCCAAGGGATATTAGATATCTTTTAATATGATTAAAATTTTTATTTTCATGTTTCAAACTATTTGGGTAAGTCAAGTACATCAAAGTTACAAGGGAAGCATCATTTTATGTTGTTGGTAGGTTTCTACTATTTATAGTACCTTCATGCTTATTCATGGCATAGAGGGTTAGGATAGGTCTATTTATATGTTTTAAATATGATATTGATTAAATTTTACCTTTAAAATCCATTACTCAATGAAATCTCCATGATTTTTAGTCATATACAATATTCAGACATAATTCTACCATTAGTACACAACTTGTAGGTGCTTGAAAGGATTCAGACACTGAAATGGAGCTATATTGACTTAATGTAAGTAAGTTGAATGAAATAATTTTTACATATAAAGAGGTTATAATGGTTGATTTTAAGATCATATACCATGAGTTTGGTTTACAATTCTGCTTGCTACCATGCATACTAGTCAGGATGCCCATCTACAGGTATCATTCATGATCACACAAACATGGGAAAGAGGTTTAAGAATATTTTTAATCCATTAAGGTTAAAACAAATCCATTTTATAGCTTGGTGAATTTATAAAATTTATAATAAGTAGGTGTATCTACATATGCCTACACTTTTCACACTTATTCCCTGTATGTGAGAAGATTAACCTACATGTGATATTATAGGGGAATGAGAACTTTCAATGGAAAGTTGGAGAAAGTAAGGAAACTAAGCCATGAAGCCTTAGTGTCAAGAAGAGTCCATGAAAGGCTTGTTTGATGTATCCAATGTAAAAATGGAGGTGTAAACCATTTTGGGAGAAGCAAAAACTAAGCTCAGACCTTTGATCCCCAAAATGAAGAAATAGAGGTCCTAACACTTTTTCTCAAGGGAAACAATAGAGTTGTCATGGTATTTGAGGAACTTAGAAAATAAATTATTGTATACCATACATAAGAAGAGTATTTTATAAATATTAGAGGCCAAATGAGAAGTAGAAGCTAGATTTGAAGGAGTTCTAATATGGCATTTTTTCACTAAAGTTCATTAGTGAAACCTACAAGCTTTAGCTCTTAAAATTGAATCTACACCTAATGTTGCAATACCAGTCCATGCCAACATATGAAAATGGTTAAAAAAAATTCAAGTGACACCTATGATCTAAAATAACATCATAAGGAGATGATTATTAGGATTTTGTTTCCCATTTGCATTTGCAGGACTCTAATTCATACAATATGCCCCTACAGGCTGGTTGTAGGGTCACCATGGGATATAGGATTGAAAAATTTGGTAATATAATCCATTCCAAGAATGAGAAGTGAGTGTAGGTATAATATGGGGTTGATATATTTAGGGAGGCTTGTGTTCATTGAATGCAATTTTTTGTAAGACACCTATAGGAGTTTTGATCTACAATTGACTATGGTAAGTAATGAGTAGAGAAGTAATGTTTTGATGTGGAAATAATATGAGAATAAGACAAATGAATACAAAAACATAATAAAGGATATTTTAATTTGGTAAATAAACCTCTAAAAATCATTCCCAATGCCTAATTCATGAAAAAAATGCACCTATAGGTCTTGAAACTCCCATGCAATTAGCTAGGGATGATTTAGTCAGGCAATGAGATGAAACTTGGCACCTAAGGTTATGTGGCATAAAACTAAGGTAAATAGTGATTCAAACCATTGATATATCACCATAGAGAGATTAAAGGGGATATTTTCACACTGTGGTCAGGGTCTAAATTTTTCAAAGAACACCTATAGGGGCCCTACTCAAACATTTGTACTTAGTCTGCAATTCAGGATAGTTGATTGGGGAAGTGTGAAATAAGAGGTAAAAGTGGGGAATAAATAATATAAAATATAAATAATGAGAATGAAAATATTTATAGATTGTTGATAATATAAATCAAGCATATATAAGGTCCTAACTATGTGCCTATAATCCACAATCTTGAATCCTATAGATAGTCTTTCTTAATAAGTCTGTTTCAGTTTCTTATGTTTTTGGAGGGTCATAAGAGATGACCAAGGGATATTTTTCGTATAAAATATACTTAAAACCTTAATAATTTCGTGAAATTACCAATACTATCTAAATAAATAGGGGAGTACCCTTTATTTTGTCTAAAATAGATGGCACTCCCTTTTTGCATAAACCTACATTTTGAAGAAGAGGGGTGGTAAAGCATAAAATATAAGATAAAATAACCTTTTAGGAAAGTGTGTTGAGTTAGAAAACATCTAGGGAGATATTTTATAACATGCATAAGAGCATAGAGTTAAATAGGGTACCTTACACTCTTAAACTTGTAGATAGATTCATGAGGCATGGTAATGCCTAAAGGCCAAACAAGGGGTCAATTTCAATTATAGCCATAAATGAGCTTTAAAATTGATTTTGACATGTATATGGGATAATATTATATGTTTTATAGATAATTTGAGATAATGAAAACCATCAAAATTCATTCTAAGCTCTAAGGTGTAATCAAGCCTGTTAGGCAAGGTTTAAGCCTAAGGCCAAATGAGGGGTCATTCACAATTCTAGCATGAGAGGATCATTACCATGAATTTGAGCATGTATATGGGGACATAATTTATGTTTTCAAATTGAATCCATTTTTGGCTTAGAGACAACACTAGACCTATGAGAAATGGAAGAAAAGGCTTGAAAGGACAAGTTTGAACACTCATATCTCTTTTGATGATTTATATGGGAGCCAAATAGGTTTAGAGTTATAATATGTATTAAACAATCCCTTTGTGATTTTTTTTTTCAACTCCAATGTCATAACTTTATGAACAAACCTTAGGAGTGAAAACACGCCTAAAACCATTGTAAACCCCCAGTGAAGACTAGTTTGTATAAATGGAGTTATATAGCTGATATAATGTAATAGTTTGATCATGAAAACTATTGTAAGTTGTATATGACTCACTCAAGTTACTCCCCATGATTTTTTGTTTTATGTACTTGTATAGATAGGGTACAAAATAAGCTAATTTTAACTATTTTATGTGTTTTTCAAGATATAAGAGGTTTCAAGAAGTGCAATCAAGTTTAGAGGGAAGAAAAGGAATTTTAATAACTACATATGGTCATTTAATTATAATTAAAAAATCATAAGTGTCTAAACAAGCGATCTCATCTCAGCTAGCCAAAACTGGCATAGTGGACAAGCTAGTGAGAAGGGTGGGGATATTTAAGTGAGGTGATTTTAAGGTGTCCCTAATTATTATAAGGAAATGAAGGGTATTTATAGGTTTCATCCACTCCATCCCATATATTTTCATTAGTAATTGAATCCAAATTTGAGGATAAGTGTGTAGGGTGCATGAAAGAGGAGTTTTTATAGAGTGCAAACAGTGACAACTCTTTTTTATATGATTCTAAATGACCAATCCTATAACCAATTCATGGAGAGGCATGTATTAAACCCTTCATATTCATCCCAGTCATCATAATTTTCTCTAATTAGTTTTGAGATGTTAAAATAAGGCTAATAATGAAGGCAAATTTTCTAAGCCAGAATGAGAAGTTTTATACCACTTTACAAATGTTTGATGACCTAGATGGACACTTAAGATTCATAACCTTTCATTTTTCATCCCAAATCATCTTATCATACATAAGTAACTAATTCTCTCAGCTTGAAAAGTGTCCTTGTGACCCTTGGGCTTCTCTCTTCTTCTCTCTCTCTAAACTTATTTAAGAACTAGTCATTTTGGCCATTTTAACTTATTCTCCAACTGAGTATGTGAATATCTACTCATTTCATAACATTTGATCAATAATAGTAATAATTTTTACCTCTTCATAACTATTCATAATTTTTTTTTACTTGGATGATAAATCTTACTTAGTGAAGATTATGGATTCCTTATCATGTTGTCTCATTCTTTCACCCTATTTGTAGTTGGAAAACTTCTTCTTGTAGGGCATGTGAAGTGTTCTAGGAAATGTCAAGGACTGAGTGATTTAGTATTTTAATTATTTCCATTAAATTCCTATTATCTAGTCCTCCTATATTTTCAAATTCATCCATAACCTCATAATGTAACATTGCTATGAGAAGATGTAGGTTGGAGAAGTGTTTATTCAGTTTGTCCCTTGATTTCATGTGTAACATGCAGCTAGTTGGAAGCCATCACATTATTTGGTGTATAACCTACCTTATAATAGTTTTATTTTAGTTATATCTCTCACTTTCCCTCACAAAGTTTAGGTGTAGTTATAATCCAAAGTTGTACATCAAGGGAGCTATCCCTATCTAAAGATTTACCTCATCCTTAGGCTACCTAAAAATTTAGAGGTGTTTTCATTGTGCCACTTGGATGAGGAGAGCTTGGGCATCTCCTCAAAAGGTGAAAATATAAGTGATAATAGTTTTTGTCATGCCTATTGAGACTCTTAGTCCAAGAAGTTGAAATATTTTTTGTGTTATCTTTCAATAATAAACCTTTGAAGGCATCTATCAAAACATCAATGGTGACTTCAAAGATACATCAGTTGGTCAAGCAGCCCATGTTTCCTTTTGAATATTGTTGGTAACATATATATTTTTTATTTATTTTAATGAGGTTTCATGGATAATTTTGGTGTTGAGCACTATTTTACACAAGTTTGTGAGACTTTTCAAGCTTGTGTCATTCCCTATCAATATGAAAAAGTTCTTAATCAACTCATTCATAAAGTGTATCAGTCAACTTAGTCATTCCTCAAGTCAATCCATTTCCACCTTCAAACAAAAAATTTTGGGCTATGAGAGGTATATGTTATATCTTGACACACAAAGGGGATGTGGTCAAGAGGTTCCTAGTTATCTTATTCATATGGTGAAAAATGCATTAGAGCTGGTTAAAAAAAAGTGGATACCTATTGAGAGAGCCAATTGGCAAAGGCTCGCAAGTGAGATGGTTGATGTGAGTAGCCTAGTTTCTTCCTTAGAGGATAGGATAAGAGTTCATGAAAGGTAACCTCACAAAACATATTAGAGTTCATATCCACTTCCCCAAGTTTCCTATCAGCCATATTTGACCCTACTCATGAGCCTAACCAAGGAAATTAAATCCATCATTTTCCCCATCATTTGGAAAAGAGAGTTAAAAGGATAAACCTTAATTTTGAAGCTAATATTGATAGGAAAATTGAGATGGATAATATGCATATACAGCAATCCATGTTAGAAACAAAGGAAATGAATTTCAATTTTTCATTGCCCTCTCACATTACATCCCCATCTCAATGAGTGACCCCTAGATATGAGATTTCAAGTTGGAGATAAGGTAGAGAATCTAAGCCTAAGGAGATTCTAAGTTTCATCACCACCTCAAGAAAATACTTATAATTATAACATACTAAGCTATAATAAGATAGTGGAATCATAGGGGAAAAATATGATAGAATCATTTTTAAGGAGTGCAAAGTTGAGAATGAAGTTGATCCTTTAAAAGTCCCTCCCACCCTTCATCAATAAACCTCCTGTCTTCCATTTCAATTCTCTTGTACTCCTCCTTATCATGAATATTCCTATGACCTTCAAGAAATACTTTTCCAAGAGAACCTATCCAAGAAAATTGAATTGGTAGAGGTAAAGATGAAGCTACTAAGTCAAGGTGTGATGGAAGGTTTACACCCAAAAGAAGATCATATCCCTAAACACACCCCATACACCCTTCCTCAAGAGATTCATGAATCTATATTAGATGTGAATGAAGTGATTATCAAGTGGAAGGAAGAAAATAAAGTTATTTTAGCCCAAGGTCTACCTCCCCTTTTCCTCAAGAGCTTCTAAAAGAGCCCCCTAAATTTCACTCTCAATCTGATTTTTAGTTCTATGTGTCACCTCCACCAATTTGTTCATATTTACCTCACCCCATCACCTTTTGCCTTGATGGACCTATGGTATGGGAAACTAAAGAGGAGTAGTTGGTTGATAAAAGTTCAAAACTCCTACTTGAAGAAGACATACCTCCTTGGCAGCCTCATTGGGCTAGGTCACATGATTTAAATACACCTAGTCTTATCATCACCATGAAGGAAAAATATATGTAAGATCTTATATCCATTTAATAATACCATAAATTTGATAAAAATGTTGTATATGATCACCTCCATCATGAATATGAATGTGCTATTAAGGATGGAGAACAATTTCAAGTAATGCCCAAAGAGGTGGTCATAGAAGAATGTCTTAAGACTAAGGTGCAAGATATTGTTATTGAAGCTGACCCAATACCTTAGCCTTATCTTGATTCACCATAAAAAAAATTAGATATTGTATAATTCCATCTTGAAGGAATAATACATCAAGAAGAGAAGATTGAAGAGGTAGTGGATCTAGATGATAAAGAGGATAAGGATGATTGACAACTAAAAATGAATATCTTTCAAGAGCATGAAAATCTTTTCCAAGTTAAGGGCCACATACATGACAAGGTGAAATAAGAATCTTCCATGGAGGACAATGATCAAGATTGGATAGAGTATGCAAAGCTCCTTGATGAGCTAGAAGAAATTGCAGCTAAGAAGAAACCTAATCTTATTGAGATCCCTATGAAAATCAAGAATGAGGTTACAATTCAAGATCCACATGAGAAGGTTGAGACTATTTGGATGCAAGAAGATAAAATTTATATAGTTAATATATTTGAATCTCCCTGGTTTTCAATGAACACCATGAAAAAGTTGGAGGCAGTAATGCTAAAGGATAAAAGGCTACATGTCTCACTAAATCCTTCATGTCATGAAGCAAGAAGAGTTTCAAACTTCATATTTGATATAGGAGGGAGTTTTCATCTTAGATTAGTTGGTGTTTGAGTTATTTTTTTTAATTTGGTGTGTGTGTTCTATAAGTGCTCATGAAGCACATGTGTGTTTACTTTTTTTGCATGTGTGTCTTTTGTTTTGTGTGGTTGAGGTAGTCATTGGTCTTGTCTTGATCAAAAATTATATTAAATGGTCAAATAATTCTTGTTTTTCTTATAATTTATTTGACTCCTAAACCTAATAGACTAATAAGGCTACTTGTTTAGTTAGTATAACAAGTATACTACCTCTATGAGTCACTAATTTGTTGACCAAATTTGACTTTTAGGTTAAATTGGGACCCCTATAGGTAAAAAATGAGTTTTATATTTATTAGGGGGTATAATATATTGTAATGGGGTGTATTATATGTTATTTTATGTCATTTAATGTCTTCTTATCCTTGGTCTTGGTCATTTTAGTCCTTTTAGTCATTTTGGGCCATTTGGAGGTCACAAAAGGTGCATTTAATGACATATAGATTTATTGGAAATTTTGAAGATTAAAAAATATGATTTAACATGAAATTTGTCTTAAAATTTCGTAATTAACTGTCAAAATTGAAAAGTGGTAGGTTCTTTAGAGGAAAAGGTAGTTTTCTTAGGAAAAAGGTGAGTTTGGCACTTGTATGGCCCATGGGGAAGTGTGCCACATGGGAGAAGATCATGGTATGTATT
Source organism: Torreya grandis (assembly GCA_037957365.1). NCBI lineage: Eukaryota > Viridiplantae > Streptophyta > Pinopsida > Cupressales > Taxaceae > Torreya > Torreya grandis. The sequence goes on along the minus strand of JARHVA010008134.1, from coordinate 278,230 downwards.
ATAAGATTTACCAATATCAAATACACATTTTAAGTTCTTTGTAAAATCTATTTTTAGTCCAAAACTATTCTGGTCCTTTTTCACCTTTCTTGGCAAGAAAAAGCAGTTTTTAGGTTTATACTTGGTTGGGCCAGCATAAGAGGTTTCAGAAAAAAAAACTTTGGGAGGTGAAATTAAACTTAAATACCTATATTTAAATATAAATATTTTTAATAATGATGGAATATGATTTATGAACCATCCTCTTGAAGTTGAATGTGCTTTTTTGCTTATTGTTTCATGCACCCTATAGGTTTTGCTCCATTTTTGGCAATTCTATATGAATAAATTGGTGATGTTGAATCTAGGGGATGTGGTATATCTTATAATATTATGAAAATTATTATTTTCATGTTTCAAAATGTTTTTATAGGTCAAGTACATCAAGGATGAAAGGGAAGTATCATTCTGTGTTGTTGGTAGGTTTCTCCTATTTGTAGTACCTTCATGCTTATTCATAGCTTCAAAGGGTTGGAATATGTATATTTATATGTTTTAAATGTTATTTTTATTCCACTTAACCTTTAAAATCCATTATTTAAACAAATATCCATGATTTATAGTCATATGCAATATTCACACACAATTTTTCCATTAACACATAACTTGCAAGTGCTTGAAAGGGTCCAGACCTTGAAATGGAGATATCTTGACTTAATGTAAGTACTAAAATTTTTAAGGGAATAATTTTAACATATGAATAGGGTATAATGGTTGATTAAAATCTCATATACCATGACTATCATTCATAATTCTACTTGTTTCTATGCATACTAGTCAAGATGCCAATCTACAGGTATCATTCATGAGCACACACATAGGGAAATAGGTTTATGAATATTTTGAAGCCATTAAGGTTTAAATACATCAATTTTAGAGATTTTTTAAGGTCTAAAATTGAGCATAATTAGATGTATGTACATACTACCTACACTTTTCATCCTTATTACCTGTATGTGAGAAGATTAACCTATAGGTGATATTACAGGGGGTTGAGAACTTTAAATGGAAAGTTGGATAAAGTGAGGAAACTTATCCATGAAGTATTATTTTCAATAATAGTCCATGAGAGAAATATTTGAGGTATATAATGTATAAATGGAGGTGTAAACCATTTTGGGAGAAGTAAAAACTGAGTTTAGGCCCTTAATCCCGAAAATGAAGAAATAGAGGTCCTAACACTTTTTGTCAAGGGAAAATAATAAGGTTGTCATGGGATTTGAGGCACTTAGATAATAAATTCTTGTATCCCCTACATAAGAGGAATATTTTATAAAAATTAAAGGCCAAATGAGAATTATAATCAAGATATGAAGGGGTTCTAATATGGCATTTGTTCACTAAAGTTCGTTAGTGAAACCTACAAGCTTTAGCTTATAAAATTGACTCTACACCCAATGTTACAATACCAATCCATGACAACACATGGAAATGGTTAAAAATAGTTTAATTGAAACCTATGATAAAAAATATCTTTATAAGGAGATGATTAGTAGGATTTTTTTCCCATAGGCTTGAAAACTTTGGTAATAGACTCCATTACAAGCATGAGAAGTTAGTTCAGATAGAATATGGGATTGAGATCTTTAAGGAGGTTTGTGTTCATTGAATTTAAGGTTTTGGAAGACACCTATAGGAGTTTTGACCTATAGTTGATGGTGGTAACCAGTGAGTAGAAAAATAATGTTTTGAAGTGGAAATAACATGAGAATAAGAAAGAGGAATACAAGAAAATAACAAAGGATATTTTAAGTTGGTAAATATACATTAAAACATCATTCCTAATGCCTAGTTAATGAAAAATATGTGCCTATAGGTCTTGAAACCCCCATGCAGTTAGCTAGGAATGACTGAGTTAGGAAGTGAGATGAAACTTGGTACCTAAGTTTGTATTACATAGACCTAAGGAAAATAGTGATTACAACCATTGATATATCAATATAGAGATATTAAATTTCAGTTTTCTAACATTATGGTCAAGGTTTAACTTTTGTAAAGAACACTTATAGGGGTCCTCCTCAAACATTTGTACACAGTCTACAATTTAGGATAATTGATTGGAGAAGCATGAAATGAGAGTTAAAAGTGGGGAATAAAGACTATTAAATATAAATTATGAGAATTACAATATTTATGGATTTTTTACAATATAAAAAACACATATAAGGTCCTAACTAGGTGTCTATAGTCCATAGTCTTGAACCCTACAGACAGTCCTCCTTAACAAGTTTGTTTTGGTTTCTTATGTTTTTGGAGGGTCTAAGAGATGACCAAGGGATAATTTTTTTATATATAATATATTTAAAACATAAATAAGTCCCTAAAATTATAAATAATTTTTTAATAAATAGGGGAGTGCCCTTTGTTTTGTCTCAGATAGAGGGTACTCCCTTTGTACATAAACTTGCATTTTGAAGAAGAGGGGTGAGAATGCATGAACCAGAAGCTGAAATAACCTTGTAGGAAAGTGTGGAGAGTTGTAAAAAATATATGTAAATATTTAATAACATGAAAAATAGGATGGAGTTCAACAAGGTACCTTACACTCTTAAACTTGAAAATAGGCTCATGAGGCATGATTATGCCTAAAGGCCAAACAAGGGGTCAATTTAAATTCTATCCCTAAATGAGATTTAAAATTTATTATGACATGTATTTGGGATCATGTTATAGGTTTTTTTTATCTATTTGGATACAAGGAAAACCATTAAAAGTCATTCTGAAGTCTAGGGTGCAATCAAGCCTGTTAGGCAAGGTTTAAGCCTAAGGCCAAATGAGGGGTCATTCACAATTCTAGCATGAGAAGATCATTACCATAAATTTTATCATGTATATGGGGAAATAATATATGTTTTAAAACTATTTATATGAAAAATAAACCTTGAGGAAGCCATTTTTAGCTCAGAGACAACACTTGACCTATGAGAAATGGAGGAAAAGGTTTGATAGGACAAGTTTAAACACTCATATCTCTCTTGATGTTTTACATGGGATAAAAAGAGGTTTATAGGAGTTATAATATGTATTTAATAATAATTATATGTAATTTTTTTACAACTCTAATGTTATAACTTTATGAACAAACCTTAAGAGTGAAATCAGGCCTAAAACCATTGGAAATGCTTAGTCATGAGCAGTTTGGAGAAATAGAGTTGGATAGCTGATATAATGACATAGTTTGATAATGAAACCTATTATAAGTTTCATAGGACTCACTCAAGTTACTCACCATGATTTTTGGATGTACAAAATTGTACGAATAAGGTACAAAATAGGTTACTTTTAACTATTTTATGTGTTTTTAGGCTAAAAGATGTTTCAAGAAGTGAAATCAAACTTGGGGGGAATATTAGGACTTATAATAACTCCCTATGGTCATTTAATTCCAATAAAAAATTCTTGTGTGTCCAAACTAGAACTCTTATCTCAACCAATGAAAATGGCATAGTGGATAAGCTAGTGAGAAGGGTTGAGATCTTTAAGTGAGGTGATTTTAAGGTTTATCTAATGATTATAATACCATGGAGGGTCTTTTAAGGTGTCATACACTTCCTCCTATATATTTTCATGAGTAACTAAATCCAAATTTGAGGACAAGTGTGTAGGGTGCATGAAAGAGGATTTTTTTTAGAGTGGAGATAGTGATAGCTCTTTTCTAGATGGTTGTAAATGACAAAGCCTAAAAATAATTCATGAAGAGGCATGTTTGAAACCATTCCCCTTCATCTTAATAATTATATCTATCCCTCATCAATTTTGGGATGTTCAAATAGGGTTAATCATGAAGAATGTTTTTTTGAGCTAGAATGATGAGTTTTATGCCACTTTACAATAGTTTGATGACTTGGATGGACACTTGGGTTTCTATAACTTGCATGGTTTGTCCCACATCATATTCTCATGCATAAGTTGTTAAGCGCAAAATATACTGAGAGGGGGGGGGGTGAATCAGTATACTATATATCTTTTAGTTAATCTAATTTCTTTTTTTTAACCACTTAATTACACATTCAAGATATGAAATTTAAAAATAAAATATGCACTAGAGAGAGAGAGAGAGAGAGAGAGAGAGAGAGAGAGAGATAGAGACAGAGAGAGAGAGAGCATATTTTTATGTGGAAACCCAATGTGGGTAAAACCATGGAGAACAATCTCAAGTATATGAATGAGCACCAACTCAAAATATAAAGTTCACAAGCACCAACTTGTAAGAGTACCAACCCATTTTCCAAGCACCAACACAACAAATATTTGTCAGAACCAACCCACAAGAGCACCAACCCCTTGCAAATATTTGTGAGTAGAAACCCACAAGATCACCAACCCCTCTCATTTATAAAACATAACTATCTCTCAATGTTTCTTACTCAAAAAATGATAGAACTCTACAATATCTCTTACTTTTCTCTCTTAAAAAAAATACAAACCATGCACTCTCTTGCATATTACAAATGGCTTCTCAAGCCTTTATTTATAGATTTCCAAATGACCTTTGGCATTCACCCTTTGTGACCATTCAATCCTCATGGAAAATGGTGTCAAACTTGCATGGCCCTTCGTATCCTTGCATTTGAAAATTCATATGGTGACCCTTCATAAGAAAATGCATCCTTTCCTCTTTTTTCTTTATCTTGGTGACTTTTGGTATTCTTCAAAGTGTCCCTTCATGGAAGAATGTGCCATACCCTCTTTTGTCTTCACATGGTGACTCTTGGAATTCTTCAAGATGACTCTTCATGAGAAAATGTGTCCCATTCCTCTTTTGTCTTTATCTTGGTGACTTTTCATATTTCTCAAAGTGTCTCTTCATGGAAAAATGTGCCATACCCTCTTTTGTCTTTAAATGGTGACTCTTGGAATTCCTCAAGATGACTCTTCATGAGAAAATGCATCCCATTCCTATTTTGTCTTTTACCTTGTGACTCTTTAACTTCTCCATGGGCCCTCTTTTGACTTATATAAAACTAAAAATATATTAATTAATATTAAATAAATATTAACACACATTAGACAAGATATGAATATTAAAAATATCATTAAATGCAATGGGGCCTTTATCACCTATAATGCTAGACTTTTGACATCAATGATAATATTTCCACCAATCTTCCCCTTTGTCATTGATGGAAACCTCAAACTAAAACTACCACATCTTGAAACTTGCACATACTACCATCTAAAAAACATATAGTAACTCCCCTTTATTGTAGCAACCTGTACCTATTTTTGCACTTGTACCTATACCTATTTCTATTCTTGTCCCCCTTTGACATCAATGACAAAGGGCCTACCTAGACCTAACACTTAGCTCCCCCTCAATTGATGCTAAACCTCAATGGTAGAAAGTAAATGAAATTACTCCTAACTTTTCCCACATATAATCAAATGTGTCTTTTGGTAGTGCCTTTGTGAAAATATCTACAATCTACTCTATAGTACTGATATATTCCATCTTAACTTATTAATCTAAAACTTGATCTCTCAAGAAGTAATATCTAATAGGAACATGTTTTGTTCTTGAATGCATCACTGGATTCTTTAAAATATTAATAACACTTATGTTGTCACAAAAAATAGAAATAGGTTCATCATAATTTAGCTTGATATATTTCAAAGTTTACTTCATCCAAAACACTTGAGTATAACATAATACCACTATAATATATTTTTATTCAGTTGTAGAAAGTGATACTAAATTCTACTTCTTACTTAGCCATGATATTAAGCTATCACCAAGGAAGAATTATCCTCTACTTGTACTCTTTCTGTCATCCAAGCAACCTACCCAATCTAAATCTATATAAGCAACCAAAGTGAAATCTCTATCTGTGGGATACCATAATCCATAATCCAATGTCCCCTTAATATATCTGAATATTCTTTTCACCAACTGAATATGACTATCTTTTAGAGTTGACTGATATCTTGTAACCATACCTATTGCATGTATGATGTCTGGCCTTGATGTTGTCAAATATAAAGGCTATCAATCATAGATATATACAAAGATTGATCTACAATAGGTGAATATTCATCCTTGCTCACCTTATTTCTTGTACTCATTGGTGTGCCAACTAGTGCACAATCCTCAAAACCAAATTTATTTAATGTTTCTTTGGAATATTCAATTTGAGATATAAAAATTCCTTTATCTGACTGAAATATTTTAAATCCTAAGAAAAATGACAATTCTCCAAGCATAGAAATCTCAAATTATTTTTGCATATTATCAGAAAAAACTTTTATCATCTTTTCAATGTTTCCTCCAAAAATGATGTCATCAACATATACCACTACAATCAATTGATTTTCACCTTCTATTTTGATGTAGAGATTACTATCAATAAATCCTCTTTTGAAACCTTGATCTTATAGGTACTTATCAAGTCTTGCATACCAAAATCTTGGAGCTTGTTTCAATCCATACAATGCTTTCTTCAATCTACATACAAGGCTACTAATATTTGAGAGAATAAATCCCTTAGGCTACTCAATGTAGACCTCTTCTTCTAGATTCTCATTTAGGAAGGCAGATTTGACATCCATCTGAAACACTTTGAAATTTTTAAACACTGCATATGCAAGAAACATTATAATAGCCTCTAGCCTTGCTAATGGTGATAATTTTTCTTCAATATTTACTCCCTTAATATAATCATATCCATTACATACTAATCTAGATTTATTCCTGGTCACTTCTCTGTTTTCATTCAATTTATTTTTGTAAACCCATTTTATTTCTATCACATTGTGATCTTTTGGTCTAGGCACTAATTCTAGAGTATCATTTTTTCTATCTGATTTAATTCTTCATCTATTGCCTTAACCCAATGCTTATCATGTCTAGATTTTGAAAAAGTTCAAGGCTAAATTTTGGATAACAAATAAAAATTAACTTGCTTAGATTCACTTACCATCATTCTTATGGTATGAATTCCTTCATTTGTCCTTGATGATATCACTTTTATTACAATTTATTTGAACATATTTGGATGGAGTTTTGGTGCCCTTTTTCTCTTTTTTCTCATCTTCATCTGATTCTTCAAAATCTTCCTCTTTAATGATTTTAGGAATGTCTACTAGATCATTGATTCTTTATGGTCCATCTTCTTCTATCCTGACACTTGTACTTTCAATAATTTTCTTAGTTATTTTGTAATAACATTTATAAGCTTTACCTTTTCAAGAATAACCAAGAAATATACCTTCATCTACTATGGATTCAAACTTACCAAGTTTTTCATCAATTCTATTTATGAAGCATCTACTGCTAAAAACTCTAAAATAATCAACTATTATTGGTTTGTCTTTCCATAGCTCATAAGGAGTCTTGTCACTATTGAATCTCAATAATGCTCTATTTTGAATATGCACTACTGTAGCAACTACCTCTCTCCAATATTTATCTAGTATCTTGGATTCATTCAGTATTTTCCTCACCATCTCCTAAACTGTTATATTTCTCTGTTCAACTACTCCATTTTGATATGGAGTTTTGGCTACTAAATAATGTCTCTTTATTCCATGGTCTTCATAAAACTCAATAAAATGATCTGACATGAATTCTCCCCCTCAATCTGATCTTAGACACTTAATCTTAAAACTATTTTCATTCTCAACTAATGCTTTGAATGCTTTGAAATGTCTGAAAGGTTCTAATTTTTTATTTAAAAACATTACCCAAGTCATAAGTGAAAAATCAGCGATAATCAACATGAAATATTTCTCACCTTGAGTACTTTGAGTTCTCATAGGTCTACATAGATTAGTGTGAACAAGATCTAACGTCTGAGTGGTCAAGTACTCTTTTGTTTTGAACCACCTTCTGGCCTACTTTCTATGCTGACAAGGTTCATAAAACATGCCAGATGGATTTGTAATCTTTAGAATATTGATGATTGCTTGATTCTTGCTAATGTTAACAAGATTGACAAAATTTTAGTGTCTCATTCTCCTATGCCATAGCCAACTTTCTTTAATCTAACTCAAAAAACATCTTTGACCTTTGATGTTTGATAACATATACAAATTATTGCCTATTCTCTGAGCATCTACAATCAACACATTTGAATATTTTCTCCTAATTTCACAACATTCTACATAAAACTTTAGTGTGTGCCCCTGATCACACATTCGACTTACACTCAAAAGATTATGCTTAAGACCTTCTACATACAATTTTTTTTTAGTTTTACCATTATCCAAACTTAGTGTACCTTTTTTGCACCTTTTTTGACAATTCTAGCAGCAGTATTATCTCCAAATTTCACTATGCCACCATTGATCTTATTCAAGGTTATGAAATTTATTTTACCTCTTGTCATGTACCTCAAACATCCATTGTCAATGAACCATGGCTTTTCTTCATTTCTTGCATGTAAAGCTATCTACACCAACATAGATTTTTCAAGTTGTTTCTTCTACCATGAACCTATCTAAACTTTCTTCTTGATGAATGGAGCTTTGAAACTCTAGTCCTTTTTGACTGACTCAAACATATTTCTATATTACCAGGCTATGTGTCCAAAGTTTTTGCACTTGTAACATATTATGGCCTCTTTATAAAGCCTGATAAAGGAGCAAAAGAGTTTTGGCTTCTACTTGACTCTACATGACTTTTCTTCTCCTTATTTCTAAAATTGTTGGCCCTTTTTTGACATTCAATTTTTTTATGACCATATCTATTACAATAAAAATAATAACCATAAAAATAGGACTTGTTTATGTATCTTTGACCTGATTGCCTTTTGTAGCTCTATTCTTTCCAGCCTTCTTTGTTTGAGATGTCCTCTGTATTATTAACTTCTTCCCTTTTCATTTCCTCTTTTGTAAGAGCTTCAGCATAGCTCTTTCCTTTTTCCTTGTTTGTGAAAGTAGTGGCCTCCGCTTTCTCTTTTTCAAATTTGATACCTATTTTATCTGACATTGATCTTTGAATTTTCAATATCTTATTCAACATATTAGTGATATTCTCAAATTTTGAATTATTAGCTACTCTATCATTGATTACTTTATTTGTTTTCCTAGGATCTGATTTTAAAGAAGCAATTTCAATAACATACCTTTAACATTATTTACTTACTTTTTGAAACTATGTCATTAGATCTTCTTGGCTTCTTCAAAGTGTGCTTGTAGATCTTCAATTATTTCCTTTGACTCCTTTTTATTTTTCTCAATTTGGAGATTTAATCTTTGATTCTTATTCTCAATATATTTTAACTCTTCTAAGGCACAATGAGTTATCCTTCTAGATTCACTTCAGATTCATCTTATTCTTCTTCTTGATCATCTATATTTTTGCTTGTAGAGGCATCTTCATGTATGGCCATGAATAGAATCTCTTCTTCTTCTTCTTCTAAATCACTGACTCCACTATCTTCAGCTGAGCTATGATCTTTAGAATACAAACTCTTCTTCTCAAATCCCTTCTTGAAATTTCCTTTGAAATTCTTCTTATATGTAGACTTTCCTTCTTCATTGTCACCATTACCCTTATCTAGGCACTTAGCTAGAAAGTGTCTAATCTTTCTATAATTAAAACATTTAAATAGTAATTTTCCTTGATATTTACCTGTGCCATTTTTTGGCTTGCAAATGAATAGAGCTCATTGTCATCTTCATCATCGCTAGAACTATCACTTGATTCTTGAATCTTAGCCTTATCTTTCTTTGATGTCTTGAAAGTAGCTTCTCTTTTTTAGGGTTTCTCTTATTCATTCCACATCTCATATGTTGTAATAATACCATATAGTTCATCCATCTTTAGCTTGGCTAAATTCTTCATCTATTCAATTATTGAAACTTTTGCATCATATCTCAATGGTAGAAATCTCAAAACTTTTTGAACCATAATTGATTCTTCTAACTTTTCTCCAAGACCTTGAATTTGATTAACTATTTGATCAATCTGCAAAAAATAACTTGCTATATTTTCTTCCTCTTCCATCTTCAAACTCTCAAACTATCTTCTAAAAGTTTGAAGCTTAGCTTGAAGAACCTTTCCATCACCTTTGTAAATAGTCTCAAGTTTTACCAAAGTTTCACAAGTAGATTTACATTGCATAACTTTAACAAATTTGGATTCACATAAACCACGTAAAATAGCATTTAAAGCTTTAACATTATTTTAATTTGCCTTCTTTTCTACCAGAGTAGTTGCAAGTGTCTATGTCTCTTCATATTCCTCCACCACTGCTTGCCAAATGTTAAATCAAAGGGTTATCAAATAAGTCTTCATCCTTATGCTCCAAAAAGTATAATTTATTCTATCAAACAAAGGTGCCTTATTTATAGGAAAACTTTCATGTGATCGATCCATCATGATTTCCTATTCTACCTTGAAGATGCAAAATGTTTTCTAAAAGAACCTACTCTGATACAATTTATTAAGCATAAAATATACTGAGAGGGGGGTGAATCAATATATTATATATCTTTTACTTAATTTAATTTATTTTCTTTAAAAAATTAATCACACATTCAAGATATGCAATAAAACTAAAATAATAATATACACCACACAAAAGAGAGAGAGACACCAAATTTTTACATGGAAACCCAAAGTGGGATAAGCCACAGAGAACAATCTCAAGTATATGAATGAGCACCAACTCAAAATACAAAGTTCACAAGAACTATCTTGTAGGAGCATCAACCCCTTTGCCGAGCACCAACACAATAACTATTTGTGACCACCAACCCATACGAGCACCAACCCCTTGCAAATATTTGTGAGCACCAACCCATAAGAGCACCAACCACTCTTGTGTATAAAACACAACTATCTCTCAATGTTTCTTACTGAAAAAATGATAGAACTCTACAATATCTCTTACTTTTCTCTCTTTTAAAAAACTACAAACCATGCACTCTCTTGCATATTACAAATGGCTTCTTAAGCCTTTATTTATAGATTTCCAAATGACCTTTGGCATACACCCTTTGTGACAATTCAATCCTCATAGAAAATAGTGTCAAACTTGCATGACCCTTCATATCCTTGCTTTTGAAAAGTCATATGGTGACCCTTCATAATAAAATGCATCCTTTCCTCTTTTTAATTTATCTTGGTGACTTTTGGTATTCCTCAAAGTTTCCCTTCATGGAAAAATGTGCCATACCCTCTTTTTTCTTCACATGGATACTCTTGGAATTCGTCAAGATGACTCTTCATGAGAAAATGCATTCCATTCCTCTTTTGTCTTTATCTTTGTGACTTTTCATATTCCTCAAAGTGTCCCTTCATGGAAAAATGTGCCATACCCTCTTTTGTCTTCACATGGTGACTCTTGGAATTCTTCAAGATGACTCTTCATGAGAAAATGCATCCCATTCCTCTTTTATATCTTACCCATCGACTCTTTGACTTCTCCGTGGGCCTTCTTTTGACTTATATGCAACCAAAAATATATTCATTAATATTAAATAAATATTAACACACATTAGCCAAGATATGAATATTAAAAACACCATTCAATGCAATGGGGCCTTTATCACTAGTAATGCTAGACCATTGACATCAATGACAGTATTTCCAACACAAATAACTAGTTATCTCAACTTTAAAATTATCTTTGTGACCCTTGGACTTCTCTCTTCTCTCTCTATCATGTTCTATAAGAACTAGCCATTTTAGCCATTGTAACTTATGTTCCAACTGAGTATGGTGAATTCCTACTCATTTTCATACCATTTGATCATTAATACTACTTATTTTTACCATTTCATGACTATTCATAAGTGTGTTTTACTTGGATGATGAATCTTGCTTAGTGAATACTATGGATTCTTTAGCATGTTGTCTCATTCTTTCACCCTATTTATAGTTGGAAAACTTCTTCTTGTATGGAATGTGAAGTGTTTTAGGAGATGTTAAGAATTGAGTGAGTTAGTATTTTCATTAGTGTCATTCAAGGCCTCTTGTCTAGTCCTCCTATCTTTGCACATTCATCCACAACCTCATAAAGTAACATTGATGTGAGAAGATGCAAGTTGGAGAAGTGTATGTTAAGTTTGTCCCTTGATTTTATGTGTAACATGTAGCTGGTTGGAAGTCATCATATTATTTGGTGTATTACCTCCCTTAGAATAGTTTAATTTATGTTATCTATCTCCCTTCCCCCTTAAAGTTTAGGTGTAGTTACAATCCAAAGTGGTACATCAAGGGAGCTAACCCTATCTAGAGATGCACCTCATCCTTAGGCTACCTAAAAGTCTAGAGGTGTTTCCATTGTATCACTTAGATGAGGAGAGCTTTGGCATCTACTAAAAAGGTACAAATCCAAATGAAAATAAGTAGGCTTTAAGAAGATAAGTGGTAAATGTGTTTTGAATATTGTGTGACTTGGTAGCGTGTGAAAAAGAGAAAAATAGTGTAACAAATGGTAATTTTAAAAACCACCTATATAAACTATGTGAGTTACTCTAAGCACACAAATAAATGAAAATGAAAGTGTGAATTCATTACTAGAAAATAGTTATTTATTCCCAATTTTAGAATAGTATAGAGTTGGTTTAGAGAACATTATATTAAAATAGTAAAAGATAGAGTCGACTGGGTCACTAATATTCTATGGAAGTAGAAGTTTTTAAGAATAGAGTCAAATAGCTTGATGCAATCTTTTAGGTATAAGATAGGCTACATAACTAAGTCAACTAGGTCAACTTAGTTTTCTATAGGGATGTAGTTTTAAATAATACTAACTTGCATAAAATATAACTGGAATAAAGTACTTAAGTGATAGAGAGAGAAAGAGAATAACCTTAGAGGGTTGGAAGATAATTAGGGTTAAAAATTTTATGCTAAGGTGCCTTGAATTCTTCTATCAAATTCTATAAAATAAGTCTACTAGTTTGACCCAGTTCTATAAAACCTTGTGCACTAAATTAGGATAAGATGACTAGGTTGACCTATTCAACCTAGTTTTTTCATCTAAATGATGGAAAAGAGACTAAGTCAACCTATTAAATCTAGTTTGTTGATGTGGATGCTGATAGAGAGAATAAGAGGATATATTTGACCTATTTGACCTTGTATTATTATTTGGGACTAAATAAAAGTATTGTGTTGAAATATATGATCTAGTAACCTGTATCTAATGAAGACCTACACAAAAAATAGAGTCATTTTGATGTGACTATGTGTTAAACCTACACATAAAAAGTTAGAACTATATTGACTAGTTTAATATACTATCAAATATATATATATAAATAATAAGATGATAAAAATGAAAGCATGAAAGAAAACTTGCATGGATTATATTCACATTGGGTGTACTAGAATGTATGTAATGGTAAATGTAACGATATATAAATCAATTCTATCTTAGAGAAGATAAATAATTATTACACTTTTGATTGGGGATACATTAGATAATTGGGGTCATGACCAATATGGAACTAGTATACTTAGCCAAGGGATATCTTACCATAAATAATATCACTAGGGAGGGTTCCAAAGCCTTCAGTCAAACAAAACTATGAAATAAACATAATTTCCTCCTATATTTTTATATTCACTAAACTAATAACAAGTAAAGTAAATTATAATCTGGTGCTCACTAAAGATTGTGGGACAAAGTGGTGGGGTAATAAACACTAAAAGTAAACATGCATAAACCACATATACTCACTTTAATGCATACAGATTCCCAATGCATATAAGAGAAGTGAAAATGCATATTTATCTACTCTTTCAAAGGAGGAACAAAGTTATGAATACTTACCTTTGAAAGTTAATTTTTTGAGCCTCAATCTCTCTCTTGGTGAAGGTGTTTCACAATATGTTGTTGTGGTATGTAAGGATGACAAGGATAAATCAACTCCAGGTTGCATAACCTATCAATACATCCAAAAGACATCTCCATAAGACAAGATCCATATCTCCAAATAAATTATGAAACCATAAGATTTATCCTCAATTAGAATGGTGGATAATCATATGCACAATTTATCTTACTTCTTCTTCTCTTCTCTTAGAAATGGTAAAATGAATGTGTTTATATAGTTGGATTTAACACTAAACCATTTTAAAAATGTAGGCTAACAAGGTTGACCTAGTCAACTATTTAGATATAGATTTGTACCCTTATATAGGGTTCTTTATTCTCTCTCCAACCTAGACACATAATGGGAACACCTATAGGCTATGGGTATCTTGTGATGAAGGTGAACCTCCAAGTTCTAGGTCAAGTCCCTAGGTTTATCAATTAGGTTCTTATAAAAATACTCTAAACTAATGATTGCCAAAGAAAAGGGTTAGAAAGAGGAAAAAAATATGACTTAAAAAAAAGCTGATACACCATGATTTAACACTCCTTTCTCTTATACACACATAGATGATAGCCAAGAACTCATACACTCACATAAACTCCTTAACTAGTCAATTGCATAAGTGTTTCTTAAGAAGGCTCAAGGAAATAAGACAAAGGAAGAAGGTATGATCATATCCAAATCCTATCTTCACCTCATGATTGATATAACACATCCTAAAACTTAAAAACACAAAACTATCTTGCATAGAGGTGAGAGAGAGAGAGAGGATAAACACCAAGAAAGAGAGATTCATCATAAAGTATTCATGCACAAACTCAACTAAATACAAGATGAAAGCATAGAGAAATGTAAATGAAATATTATATTACTTTTAATATTTTTTTTCATTACAAAATCGGCAGGGATACATCATACCACAAGAGGAAGTATCTTACAATGAGAAAAATGAGAGATATAAAAGAAAATGGAGGAGAGAAGAGGGGAAAATGGATGATGAATTGAGTGATGTCATACTCCACTACATGGATAAAGTCTTCACTATTTTATAAAACTTATTAAATTATTTGAGTTTCCTCCTCTTTCTACTTAAGCTTTCCCACTTTCCAAATTCTTCACATCTCCCATTTGATCTTATAGAAGCCTATAGACACTTTGTGAAGGCTTGTAGAATTTGAGGTTGCCTTTGATTATCTTCTTTAAGATATATTGATGATAAATGACCTGAAATACACTCATAAAACCATTTATAACTCCATTAGACTTACAACTTGAATCTTTGCTCACAACATAGCATAAAAAGACTTCTTAAGGGCTAATAGCCACCATTTCAACTGTGACATTAACTAATTTAAAAATATACATTTATCTAATTTTAAATCAACATATTTAAAAATAGGGAGAAATAATATTTATAATGAAATGAGCGACATTGAAAAAAAATATATGGATCAAAATATATGGCTAAAAAACTAACACACAGTCACATAGTCGATTTAACACCTTTAGAATATGGAAAAATAGAAACTTGCAAGAAAGATATGATCAAAACCTATCATATCTTATATTTATATAAATTTATCAAAAATATACTCAATTTTTTTTTTATTTTTTTTAAAGGATCAAAATAACCCCTGTAACCTACCCTCTGAGTGTTTTCTGGTGAAAAGTTGGCTAAGTGATAAATCTTCTTGGGAGCATCACTTCACACCATAAATTTTCACTCAAAAGTCCAACATATTTAAAACTAAATGCATTGCATTATCATGTCATTAGGGTACAACCATACAAATTTTCATAGAATTTAGACTATATTTTATATTAAAAAATGGGATTTAAAAGTGCTCACTAGGTAGATTTAGCAACTAAGAGATTTAGAAAATAATTAAGTAAAAATAAGTGTAAAAGCTTATTTTGATAGATGTGCATTATAAACATTATATCTAATATGTGTAAAATATCTTTTTTAATGCACTCTAATGATATTTATCTATCACTATGATAAATCTGGATGATATTTGACATTATATACTACTACAAAAATGAGCTTGAAATGTGCACACTGACAAGATCTGAAAACTAGAAACACAAAAAACTAACAAAGTAAAAATCAACTTAGAAGCCACATCTTAACCCTATGCATTTTACAAGTGGGAGAGAATTTTTTGGGATTTTTGACTCTCACATTACTACCACATTTGTATACCATCATGTGAAATTTTAAGGTGATTTCAATTCATTTGGTTCTACGAAATGGTGTTTGAAAAGTGTTATACAAGCTTATTTGGCAACTGGAAACACACAAAAATATGTGCATTGGGTAGTTTTCATAACTAAAATATTTTAATTTAAAGAATAATTTTGTGAAGATAAATTATACATTGTATTCCATTGACATTTTAATACTATGATACAAATTTTGGAGATAAATGAGCATGGTTTACCCTTATGAAAATGCTCCCAAAAAGTGTTGTGCACACTGATTTGGTAATTGAGAGCACACAAAACTATGTACACTACCTTGCAACAGCTTTCTCTCAGTATGTTCATCCTAGATTTTTTCCTATTTTAAAATTAATGGTAAATATTGGGCATAATGTGAGATATATTTCCTTCCTTTTAGATTGCTTCCTTGATGCTTAGTGTTCTAACAATGGCCTAAAACTTTCTTATCTCCCTCTTGTAGCCATAAGGATTTCATTACCTGAAGTGATATCCACATATAAATATGATTTCAAAGGCCTAAGATAGGATAGGGGTAACATAAAAAATAATTTCATATGATGATTGAGTCACCCCATGACCAAATATTTCCAAAACCTACTCCACTATGCCTTTAAAAAGGCCAAAACTACATCTCCTCTCACTCAAACTCTTTCATTTCACTCAAAATGCTTTGGAATGATTTCAAATGTGATTTAATGGGATAAATACACAAAAATGAGGAAAATTAAGTCAAAACACAATATATTTCTTCAAAAATCCCTTCTTAACCTTTAAAATTTCCATTTGAAGGCTCATCAAGTGACTTAAAGCACTTTAGGTGGTTTTTGGGCCCTTTTGCTTGAAATGACCTAATTTTTGGCTTGTTTAAGGATAACATTGGATGATCATCCTATTATGCACCTCATGGAAGAAGGCCTAGCACTAGATAGGCAAACATTTTGAATGTAGGCAAATTTTGGCCAACATCTACCTAGTATCGTAATTGACCAAAAACATAGGTCATGGACTAAGTCAACTAGAGGTTGACCTAGACCCTAATGAGTTTTGGAAATAATAATACAAGGTTGATATGGTATAATATGAAATTTAGACTACCAAAAAGGGTTTTTAGGCTAGGGAATTGCTAACAAAGATGGTAAAATACTAGAATGTGTAAAATAGGAGGCAAAGCTTAAGGGATGGTTTTATGAGACAATTGTGTAGATAACAAGTGGAAAAAATGGAAAATAATCCTATTAATCACCAATGGTTTGCCCAACCCTTTCTTGGTGTACCCTTTAGGGCATGCACTTAGAGATATTGAGACTTTATAGGTTCCTACAAGATAAAAAGCATCAATAATTGATAAAATTTGAAAATATTATGTATATACAGTATCTACCACACATTCTCTACTGTGATATTAATGTCACTTGTCATCAAGGGAAACTATTGGTCTCTAAATTCCAATGCTCATTTAATTCCATTATAATTATGTTATCTACACGAATCTTAGGCATGTTTGAAGCATAGTACAATTAAACCACCTCTAATACACCCACCTCATTTTTTTTGAATCTACTCATTTACTGTAGCATACTAAATCACCTCTCCTATGTGACTGATATCAATCATATCTTACCTAAAAGCATCAAAATGAGACATTAGTAGTATTTTTATGAAATAAATCCATCTATCAAGACAATAATTCAAGCATACATACTTATTAAATAAAAATACTTGTTAATATTATAACCCTAAATATTTTGCCAAACGTCATAATGAATTATTTGAAATTCATAATGAATTTGCTTCACCCCTTAACGAATTCTATGTTTTGATGAATCATCTACAAAGGTTTGAAAAATCCATGGTATATTTTTATGGAACTAAAATTTTAACAAATTCTCTAAACCTCTTAACAAAAACATTATTTTCCATTATGAAACCACCATCTTTGACACTGATAACACTATTTAGAAAATGATTAATTTGTTGATCCCAACTTTCCCTAGCATTTATGACACTTAAATGTAACAAAATAATTTAGAAATATCACTTAACAAATCCATTATTCCCATTTGCCTCTATTAAAACTTCACTCACTTAGTTTGGTGTTTTCTAGCTAGTATAGAGTCCATGTTCCCTCGTTCACGTCTTGTAATCTAGAAAAAAATGCAAACTATGTATAAAATTTAAAAAAAAAATTTAAAATTAACCTTTACCCTATTTATTTATCACCCCTTCCCCCATCTCCACCCCCCTATAATCACCATTTAAACATTTTTTTTAACCATCCAAACCTTTTCCTATTTCAAAAACCTATTCTCTCATTCTCACCTCTAGATCATACATACAAATACCTAGAATACTTTATTTCTTTATTCATTTCTCTTAAATGAGTATAGTAAATTTAATCACACCTTACTATAAAATATATTTCTCCTTTTTTATATCATGTACCTTCTCAAAAGGACATATCATTTCCAAATCCGCTTTCATGTAAACATTCTCATGGGAAGAAATCTAAGCATGTAAATTATCACAGGAAATATTCCACTTGGATGAGGACTCAAATCTGACCATCCAAAATTAAAAGAATATAATAAATTCAAATTGATCCAAATGCCCATATTCTCACATAAAATCCTATATATTAAAGTTTCATCATCTATTTTCAACATCCATAATCAAGCTATCAAATGTTAACAAAATTACCTTGTGTATCCATCTGAGAATCAACCAATCATCTCCTTACACTAATAAAAGTTCCTTTTCATTGGATATTGAATTGAGCATCCAAATTCATACTTTCTAGATAAAATCAAAGTAAATCAAAGGATAAGCAATTTTATTGTGTTGATAATATGGAAGGTAACTTTTTTATTCTATTTGGATCATTTGTTTTACCTCTATCTAAAGTTTTAAATAGGAATTCAATTGTTTATTTGGTTTTTTAGTGTTAAATTTTAATTTATAGCTATCACAATTATCCTTGTTCATGATAGTTTGAATTTGCATATTTACAACTGATGTATTGATTATTTATTCAAAATTGATAGTTTATCATTCTTTGTTTGTCAATGATTCAACATAAGTAATCAATATCTCCAAATGTTTTTACAATGAATCACAATTTTTCAGACCTCTTGTCTTAGGATACAAAACTAGAGCTAGATTAGTTACTCTATTCAATATGGTTATGGATTTAGTGAAACCTAATGATATATTTTTATTCCATTATCTCCCAAGTTAGTTCTCATTTCCATGGATTATAAATGAGTAAGATTGAAAACATCTTTCCTCTACTTTGCATAACATGATCATGATATGCAAGCACCATAACACAACATGTATACATGTGTACTCTTTACTTTCTCTTTATGGTTATAATATTAAAATTCAAGATATTAAATTATATGTGGACATTGATTACTACATGTGTTATTTTAGGTTATGCCATCAACTAATTCACACAATCAAAATTTCAAGTCAAAATACAAAGTGTGTCATACACACACATGTTTTATTTATTTTGATTACTATATCAATTCAATTACTAGAATCCAAGTGATTGGTAGAAGCCCATCCTTTATATCATTTAATTAAAACTTTGTATATATAGATTATGAACAATGAATAAGGTATTTATTAATGAATTTTTCTTTGATTTTTATCTAATATAGGTCATGCATATATACACTTGATATTCATATTACCACTTCATCATAGGGATCTCAAATTATTGTATCTTATCTTTATGGAAAATTTCATTGTTGTTTGATAGAAATAGTCTCATGGTCTTGTCTTTAGGAAGTGGAGTGTATAAGTTCAACTTGTTTACCTTCCCTTATGTCAGGTTTCATTTCAATCTTGTTTCTACTTATTGGTCCTTATCTTGGTTTAGAGTTTCCACACCAAAAGGTCCTCAAATTTAAAATTAAAAAAAAAATCTATAAATATAAGGGAATTATAGGGCATTAAAGACAACACTCCTGACCCTAAAAAAATTATTTAAGTACTTTTCATGTTCTATCTATAGATTTTATGAATTTAGATTTAAAGTTTTCAAATGTTGAATTCACATTTTCATTCTTTTTCCAAGTGTAAAATAGGAGAAAAAACATGTAGAATTTCCTTAAAATTTTCACATGTACACGTAAATGGGTGAAATACATTAAATTTTAATCCCTCTTCGGATTATTGGAAATGCAATTCAATGTTTGGTCATTCAACAAGAATTAGCAAGGTCAACATAACTTAATATCATTCCCCTAACATCTACCACCCCCATTCGATATAAACTTAATTTGTGTGTAGGAAACTAGGTTTTTGTCATTTTAGGCATTTCATGTGATAGTCTAGACCTAAAAATGTGTCAAAAACCATAAGTAGTATATGCACATGTAGTGAAATAGTTAATGTTATATGACAGTCAAAGTGGAGAAGTCCATAATGAATGGATTGAGTAGCATGCACTGATATCCACTCACAATAATCATATATAGGAATATTATGATATTTTATTTATAATTTTTCACTAATAGAATCATACAATGTTTGTCTTTATTATTTGTCACAAGTCACAATTAACTAGGATAAGTTTATTATCAATGAACTAAAGTAGATTACATTGAATTTAAATTATGGTATACATATCCACGATCAGTCTAAGATTCTATTCTTGATATAGACCTTGAAAACCCAAATATTCTACTAAATTATAATTACAACCATATAAAATAGTTAAAATATATCTTAGTTTGTGCTAACTACATTTATTCCTTATATTTTATATAAATAGTAGTTTTCCTTATTTTTAAATTTCAAAAATAATAGTATTTATTTATTGTACATCTTTAGCATTTTTATGTAAATTTAATTTTAACCTCTTAGTCACACAAATTATTTTTATCTTTTTAAAATAAAAAATAGGGTAAAAAATCCTATCACTAGGATAACTCACATGCCAAGTTTGGATAACTCAAAATCCAAGTAAAAATAAGCATTATCAACTACCAAAGTGACAACATTAGGTTAATGCATACAGTGAAGGAGAAGAATCGAGTACTCAGAATAGGTGAAAGAACTACATGCCATTTGAATTACCTTTTTAGGGTATTGGATACATAGGCAATAATAAGTCGTTATAAAAATCATATTGTGATAAATTCATCCCATTACACTTCCCACATTTTTGTAAGTTTTTATACGTCATAAACACGCTAAGGATTTCAATGTAATGAAGAATGATTTCTTTGAGCAACGTGCATCATCAAACTTTAAGATCTCAAACTTTGAGAAATAAAAGATAGTCACAAGATAATTTATATGCATTTTCCCCTACCTCCACATAGGTTAGTACTAAAAATAAGGTCAATATTGACCAATAATAATGACCTAATCTTGTGGAATTGACCCAATGCTGATAATTATTCTATTATAGAATCGAATAAATCACAAAACTTCTTATTCATCATTTTTACCTCCATAACAATGTCATAGACACACACTCAAAAATAAAATATAAGTATCATCATTTCTTTAGTAGTTTATATGTTTAGCATATGTCCTTTTAAAATATTAATAATCAATATTTATCTTTTTACTACACCCTTAAACTATAACATGTTTATGGATATGTGTGGATGACATGTGGCTTACATATATTTCAAATTATATTTTAAAAATTCTCTATGTTATTAGTAAGGTCTACCTATGAAATAACCATGGATATATAGAGTATATATAATAGGTAATGGTTATTCTTTTATCATCATATTATAAATGCTACTCTTATTACATTGTTGTATATCTTGTCCCATCAAAATGACTCAGCCATATTTATAAAGCATTCTACTTTTTTATCAAATATTATTTTAGATCTGATTATTGTGTTCTTAATTTTGTGATCTATACTATTCCATTATTCAGAAACATTATAGTTATTTCATTAAAAGTGGTGTTATAACATCAATATTAGTAAATTTTTATGGCATTATTTTTATAATCTAGTGTCTAAGTTATTCTGAAATCTGTAGGATAAAAAATAGCTTGTGATATAGTAATAGTTTTATATTTTTATCACCATAGTTTTATTTTGTCTTTTTTGAAAAAACTACATTATTTTACCCTTGTGTAAATTATCAATCATTAAATTCATCTTGGTGAGATGATCAAAATGGTATAATCTATCAATACTATTTTTTAAATCCTAAAACCCTATATCCTAGGGTTTGTGCATATCTAGTCATAACACTTGTGGATGTAGGAAAGGAAAAAAATACAAAAACTCCCCACAAGGATGACATGGATATAAAAAATTTAGATCCTTTGGTTTTTGAGGTGATTCATCAACTAAAATTAGATACACAAAGCATGGTGAGAAAATATGAAATTGATGTATTAAAAGGGATTAATATTGGCATAAAAGGGGACATAAATTTTGTGAATGATCAACTAGAAAATTGGAGTGGGAAGTTGAAAAATATTTCACCTTAGTTTACACAAAATAATCCTCCACCACTCCATTTGGGTTCTCCCAATAAAAAAAATCTAAATATAATACTAGTTTGAAGCACAAGATGCCAAAAGTGGAAGTGTTCAAGTTTTAAGCTAAGGATACACTCACTTGGATTAATTAAATATAATGTTTATTTAATTTACACTGACCCCATGTGTGAAAAAGGTGCTCATGTCATATTTGTATGTAGAACCTAAGAAAATCAATTAGTATAGCTAGTTGTGTATCCAAAACAAAAATAAGAGCATTCCTATTACCTACTCAGTATTTATTGGGGAGCTATAGATGTACTATCATAACAATGTCTCATAAAAACTATTTCACTCAATTAGCAAAGTTATGAAAAACATGTATTGTTAAGGATTATATTCAAAAAAATATAATATATCCTTATGGGTCTATAACATCAATGAGGAAAACACGAGTGACCTATAGCTAGGTGGGATTAAAGATAACATCTAACTTAAGGTTCACATGTTTCATCATAATTTAGTATATGAGTCCTTACTATTAGTGTGCAAGCCAAATGGAAAATATTATGTGAAATGAAGGGATTTCACTAATGTCCACAAACATGATTTCAAAACACAATCATTTCATCAACTTTCAATATTAACCCCTTAGTAAATTGAAAATAAACATGAAAAATGGTTATACCTTGGTTGTGACAACAAGTGGAGAAAATAACATAAATGGGTTCAAAATAAGTTGTTATACATTAAAAGAGATAATGACAATGAATAAGAATAATATGCCTCAGGTGAGGGTGCAAAATAAATAAATGAAGAATCTAAAGATTCTCACCCTACTATCTATTTTCATTCCATTTTAGTTATTAGTATTGCTAAAATAGAAGATAAAAGGGTTGAGTAAATTAGGGATTACACACAACATCAATAATAGTATGATGGATACTCATTTAAATTTATTAATTTAACCATATCTATAATTATCGATCATGATTGCAGATGGTGGCACATTCAACTATTCTAAAAAATTACAATGTATTGAGCTTGCTATGGGAGATTACATGCAAGATTATCCTATGTTTATTATTCCCATGGGTGGGTTTGACATATTTTTGGGCGTACAATGACTCAAAACATTGGAAAAAATATAGATGAATTTTGAAAACATGTTCATGTGATTTCATTTTAGAGATATAACTTTGAATTTTATCGATTAAGGGTAAAACATCCATAATTTGTTAGTTTTCATCAGATGAAGTAGATTCTTAAAAAAGGAGTCTTATTATTTGTAGTATGATAGTTTTTCATAAAATTTAAATAAATGAATGTGTCTACACATATTTATATAAATATTATTCTTAATGAATACCCAACTATTTTTGGAGCCATGCCAAAATAACTACCATAAAAAATAGAATATGATCATGTCATAAGTCTTATTCTAATTAATCAACCACCAAACATCATACCTTAAGTATTCATATGCCCAAAAAATTTAAATTAAAAATATAGTACATTAGATGGTGGATTCAAGTGTTATAGGACACAATGAAAGTGAATATATGTACTTGATCATCATGGTGCATAATAAGGATGACACTTGGAGGATGTTGGAAGACTATAGAGAACTCAAAAATTACACTCTCAAAGATAAGTTCCCTATTCTAGTAATCTAAGGTTTATTATATGAGTTACAATGTGTTGTTTATTTTTCTAAACTATACCTTTTTTCTAGGTATCATCAAATCCAAAGTAGAGATGAGGATATCCCTCAAAAAAATTCTAGAACTTGTGAATACCATTATGAGTTTATGTTCATGCCTTTGGTCTCAAAAATTTAGCATATACATTTTAGAGATTGATTAATATTTTTTATAGGAATTTTTGGATGAATTTTATGTTGGTATTTTTAATGACATCCTAATATACATCAAAACATGGTAAGAAATTTTGAATCATGTGAAACATGTACATTTAGTTGTATAACAACACCAACTTTATGGTAAACATTCAAAATGTGATTTTGTATAATAATAAGTGGAGTAATTGAGTCATATTATTTCACATAAGGTAGTCAAATTAGACCCTAAAATACCAAAGCTATGATGAAATTTCAAGTGTCAAAAACCTTTGATCATCCTCATGTATTTTTTAGGATAATAGGTTACTATCACATATTTGAAAAAAACAAATATGACACCATAGCATCTACACTCATAATCTCATTCAATAAATATTATTTCCATTAAAATAAACCATATATTAGGGTGTTTGATAATCTTAAAGTGGCTATGTATAGTCACATAAAATGTCACTTGAGTGCAATGAGTGCTAGTTAAGACCACCCTACCTCTAGCTTAGCTAAAGACCTATTTTATGGCCCTTTTTGATCCTTATCTAGATTGTATGCAGGTCTAACCCATCCATATACATTTTAAAATTAGTCCCAAGCCTTCCACTTATCATTCAAGCCCCTAATGCCCTAGATTATACCACTTGGACACTAGTGTTCCCATTTGGACACTAGCATACTAAGCTAGTGACCAAATGTCTGTGATAGTGTCCTTTACCTCTTTTTAACCCAAATAGACACATTTATAGTTCTCGAGGCACCCTAAGGTCAGCCTAGAATCAAATAACATCCCAACCAACACCAAATCAATACATATACACCATTTTTTTATCTCTTTACCCACTATATGGAAATAAGATGTAAATACACACAAATAATCTCAAAAACAATTGTCCAAATCAAGGTCATTAATCCCTACTCTAACCTACTTATACATATATCCATATACAATAGTCATAAGCTCTGATTACTCAAATTTATAGTCTCAATCACACATAAAACACTCAATCCAAAACTCATACTATCATTCACTTGCACTTACACCAAGCACTTAGGTGGGAGAACTACATTAGGTTTGATCCCCTCTTGAGGTATTGGTATGTAGGCAACTCTCAACATAGAATGGTATTGATTTGACATCCATCATACTCGACTAACACTAAATTTTTTCTATTTTTTATCCTCAAATACCCTAATAAAATGGAGGTCTAAGGTTTTCTCCAAAATCAATCAAGAATAGGTCATAGGTAGTGAATCATGGTTTGTCCACATAAACATAGGCATCTTAGACCTAGGTGAGGTTATTCCCTGAAGATGACATAGTTTCCATTAATATGACACTATCATAATATTAAGGACACTAATATAGTAAACTATTATCTAGGGGACCATGCTACTGAGGATTTTTGAGACCTATTTCTAATTTACAACACTCTTATCAACTTTTGCACCAATTTTTAACTTCTAATTCATTCATCTCAGTCAGTTGCTAGCTATGTACATCTTTAGTTCATTTCTATTTTTAGAATAATTAGATGAGGTAAATGGGTGCAAAATAATTGGTTATATTTATTTCATATTCTATACCCTAATTTACCATTCCTTCCCTTTAAAAACCTATTTTATACCCTGCTTTATTGTTCCAACCATTTAAAAACCAAGGGTTTTACATTTCATAAATACCTTAGAAGTTAAATTATTTAGTGAACTTGAATTATTTAAAATACTACTAAAACCCTAAACTTAGATACTTTTATGGTTTGTATATTTTTTTTATGTTCAAAAGTTAATTCTAAAATATCAGCCCTAATTTATAGTTGAAATCTTTCATATATTTAATTTCTTAAAAGGTTCAAAATATATAATAATTTTTTCCTACTTTCAAACCTACAATTGTATAATTCAATAACTAATCTGATGAAATTTATAAGAGATAATTTTAAATTTTCATATCCAAGCATTCAAATATGTAAGATGAACTTATTTATATTATCCATGAAGAGCTTCAAAATAACACATCACTTGGTCAATCCTCTAATCCCATAGTTGTTAATATTGTTACACCTACTATGGGGATAACTCAGATTCTAAAAGAACCTACTATAACTAGACAACCTTCACCACTGGAAACACCTCTTATGTCTAGTATACATTCATCCACACTAGATATAAAATCCCTTATGCATGAGATCCATGATCTATAGGCTAAGGTGTAAAATATTTAGTACGGTGCCACTAAGCCATCTCATGCCTTAGATTCTTGTGTTCTTATACATACACCTTTAGAACATCATATATAATTAACTCTTTTACCATACATATTTATGGCACCCAAGATTAATTTTTATGATGGTAAGGGCGACCTAGATCACCATCTATGATCTTTCCACATAGCATGTTTTGACTATGTGTCCAATGATTGTCTCTTCACTAAGTTTTTGCCTCATAGTTTAAAGGAATATGCATTAAAATGGTCCTATGATCTTCCTCATAATTTCATCATAGCATTTAATCCATTGGCATATATGTTTATAACACACTTTTCGATCAAAATCAATGATAAGGTTTCCTATGATCAAGTTACTCCACTCAAACATAAATCCAATAAGACAATAGTTGAATATATCTTGCAATATTAAACTATATTATCAAAATAGAATAGACCCATAGGAGATAGAGAAATCTAGGACATATTCAAATAAAATTTATTACTATAATTACATGAATCTATTATATTCAATAAGTTTCCATCATCATAGATCTATGCCATATAATTAAGGAATGGGAAGTCAATATGTTTTTTATGGGAAAATTAATATACACAACTATATTAGATTCAACTAAAAAGAGTTATAATAATCCCCCATATAAGGTGAGACCACATAAAACAAGACCAATCATAAGATAACAATTTAATACATCTTTGAAGCCACCTCTTCACATGGTTTTATTAACTCCTCTAAGGAGAATTTTCAAAAATCTTCCTGAATTATTAGCACGAGTTCCCAAAAACTCTTGGAATGAAATATCATATCTCTCCCTCCCATCAAATAGGTTGATACAACTAGGCCTCTTCCAAATAATTATGATTCTAGTGCATTTTGTACGTATCATAGGGTACTAAGCCACACTATGAACATATGCATTATCTTATGAAATAATATAAAAGATTAGATAGATGATAATCTCATTGATGTCATCACCTCTATAGAGGCACTTAGACCACAAACAACAAAATCAAATAGATTAATTTTTTTTTCAGATCTATTTCCAAAACTCATAAGTAATGAGATAATAGGCACTTTAGGGGTTCACTATACTTATCAGGAAAATCCACTAGTAACATCCTATCATACACATATAATAACAAACCCTCTCAATAATATCATTGGTGTGTATCATATTATAGTGCCAGTTAAATCTCTCATCACTTTATCAAATAATGAGATAGTTGAGGATGAATCAGATTTATATACACTCTTTATAAATCCTATGTTGATCATCATCATATTCAGAGTGTCATGGTTGATAACAGGTCAATCATTAACATGTGTACTATCACACTTCTACAACACTTAGGTTATTTAAAACAAGACATTTTTTAGATAGATACAATTATTCATGGTTTTAATGGCCATGCTTAGAGATCCATTAGGGAGATAATACTACCATTATAGTTTGGGCCCACACATGTGGCCACCAGATTCATAATGATATCTAATGCAAGCACATTTGATATTTTACTAGGTAGGTCTTGGATATGGAAGCTTTGGGCTATCCCATCTACCATGCATAAATGGCTAAAATATATACTTGTCTAAAATGTCTAAAATATATTATGTATAAGTATATTTTACCTATTCCACAACTAGTTATACAATAGACACCAATTACTATTTTATTTATAGAGTCTACTCGCACAACTCCAATATTAGTTGAGCCACAAGTTTAGGTGAGGTCTACTCCTATGGAATTACCACATACACATACTCTCCCATGGAGAGGTATATTAAATATACCCCTATGCCAAATACATATGGATTCTAGAGAGCCTATCTCTACCCCATTACAATAGAGATCATTGTTATAGCATAGAAAATCCACTACATTTATATATTCTTCTACATGATGGTTTCTTAAGAACTCTATAGTCTACAAACCAATTTATTCAACTTCATAGATTCATAGTTACACTCCATAGTTAATCTCAAATATAGGTAACACAGTAAATCTAAATCCCTAATCTCAAATACCTCATCACACAACATACACAATAAATCTTCCTCTCTTTGATATATGACACATTGATTGTGAATCTCTTATGAGATTCATCGATCAACATGTTCCTCCCTACTTGTATATAATTTCTCTTAATTTTTTATTTGTATATAGTTTCATTTTCATTATTACTTGTACATTGATTATACTCAAAAAATACAAAAATATATATGTTCAAAATACAAAAAAATCATATATTACATAGAAAATAATATTTTTTAGATTATATGCATTTTTATGTTTACATTCCTTATATTTTATAGATACTACATATGTTATATATGCTAGTCTAGTCAGTTTTATCATACACACATGATTCACTTAGTTTTTTGAGTGTTTTTAGGTTCTTCTGGGACTCAGGTCATATACACAGTTATAGATTTGATATTATTTACACATTGGGGGCACATACACAACTACAACATTGATACATTCACCCATTGGGGGTATCATACTACATAGATTTTAGTTTTCTAGGTTACATATTTATGTACTCTATATCATAGATTTAGCATTGATTTTATCTCTTGATATAGATCATCCTATAATACACTAAATTTTTGCCAACTACTAATACTATAAACTTAGCTTATGTATATTTTTTCTCATATATGGATTTGTACAACATGTTTATGCATACTTTAATTTCTATCTTTCCTAGTTTATATTTGATTGTGTCTCTTTTTTTCTACATCTATTCAAGGGAATTTGAATATGCCATTGTTCTATTACTCTATGCCAATTTCCCTTATTTTATGTATGATTTTGACATGTGCCCACCTAATGTGTTCTTTCTTGATTATGTATGCAAACATTTGAACATGTCATTTCATGTGGCTCTAAGCCAACCTTGCTTGCTTTATGTGCATATGGACATTTGAACATGTCCTTGTATGTGTTCTCTTTCTCAAACTTAGTGACATGTGCCCATGTCCCTTTTATTGTGGTCCCTTTGCCTACTTTGCATTCCCCATGTGTGTTGTATATATGCTTTCATGTATGCATCATTTCAATTATACTTGTCTCTTGTTACACCTACACTCAATTATATATGCCATTATGGACCTCATACATCTCCCATTTTCCTCCTTAAGTGCCTTAATGGACATCATACCCCATCCCACTAGGTATATAATTAGATTATACTATATTTAATTACATTATTATATCTATTTTGACAAACTTGATCTAATATACATCTCACATTACCAACTTATGTTGATATTATATTGCATTTTGATGTCATTTAAACACCTTATATTGGTTTATCATGTAGATATCATATCTATTGAGGGTAAAAGACATGTTTTATATCTTTTATTTTGAGGATAATTATTTTATAGTTTCAACAAATCCCATTAAAATATGGGGAATTCACAAGGGTTTATCATAGAGATTAGGCCATCTCAATTCACTTAGAATAAAATTTTTAGTATGAAAACATAAATAAGAGAACACATAATTAGGTAAACACAGGGGAAAATGTTCATACATAGATTAGTTACAGTTTGGCACATAAATAGTACAAAATGACAATAACACAGCCTAGTGGATACTAACATAGTAAACTACTATCCAGAGGATAACTCTACTATATATTAGCTCCCCCAAAAAACAAAATATAGAATGGATAGAAAGGTACAATATTTATAGTTTAAGTTACACAATATCATTCACAAATTATCAGTTATGCTTAGTTTTGTATAGAAGCATACCAATTTACTCAGATTGGGACCATCATGCATGACATGATCACTTAAATTTTAGTTTTAGATATGCTTAGATATAGATTACTAGAACTCAATCTATAATCCATATGCACATTTGAAGATTAGGGGCATGTGCATGCCACATTATTTCCATTTTCTCACTTATGTACTAGTTGATCAGATGGAATGGAAAACTCCATTTCATTCTCCATGTTATTAATCTAAACATCATTTTCAAAAGTATTACACCATATTGATGCCTAAATCCATCTATGTTATTTTTCATTATCGATTAGTCCCTGAGTTGTATACTCAAGTACCCAAGAGGCCCCTCATCTATTTTTTATTTTAAAGTTTTTAAGTGGGCCTAGATCCATCCTAAACCATTTTAGTTACATCACACAACTTCATTTACATTGCATAATTTTAGCTACATATGTATCTACTATACATGGGCAGGCATTGATAAATTCATAGCCTACTTGAGTTCTTGACCCACCTACAAAGGATGGTTGGACAAGCCATCAATCTAATCAAAGATATTCATAATTCATGATCCACCAAGAAGGGCTGAAAAATGATGGAGTCAAGGATAGATTGATTTATTGAGAAACCCACACATGAGGATTGAGAGAGACATGAATTCAATATAAGTTATTCAATGATTGATCACCAGCTATACGCATATTATTTCACCAGGTTCTTGTATCTAGGGAGGTGTATTGAGTCATTTCCTCTCTCTGTTATATCTATACTCAGGGTTGCATTTTCTTTTGATATTCATTATGTAGGGACTAATTTAGTCATGTTTCATTTATAATACACACAATATAACATTCTTAACATGCTCAAACCCATATTCAAGGGATTCATCTCTTAAGTAACTCCAGGTACACTTCATTTTCCTTTATCCTAGTTATTTCACTTTGCTACATTTATATAATAAGGGGGAATGTAGTCACATAAAATGTCACTTACGTGCAATTAGTGTTTCTTTAGACCACCCTAAACCTATATTATCCTTAGACCTATCTTATGACCTCTTTTGATCCTTATCTAGCCTTTGTGTGGGTCTAACCCATCCATATGCATTCCAAAAGAAATCCCAAGTCTTCCCTTAGGCATCCATGACCCTAGTTCCCTAGATTTTACAACCTAGACACTAGTGTTAGAGTGGGCCACACTTGAGGATTTACTGGATAAGATTGAAAACATGAATAAAACATGTATTGAATAATGAAATCCAAAAGAATAATCCAAAGGAAAAAGTTAGTGTTCATAAAAAGAAAATCATATTTATAATTATTATCAAAAAAATAAAAAGGAAGGTTCCTTATACAGGTGGAAAATAGACAAGTCCCACCATCCTCATTCATGTGGGATTATTTTCCCTTAATAACATTTATTAAACCTAAGTAATCCTGACTGGACCATTTAGACAACACCCAATGGGATAAAAGTCTAGACCAACACCTTCCCTTAAGCATAGTTTAGGTAGGGATAAGAATTGGGTCTCAACATAAAGGCATGATGAGGTACCCAAGTACATAAATATGATCCCTTATAGGAGGAATAAGATGGATTTGATTAAACCTAAAGAAGAGCTCATAAATGAAGATAATTGCTCTTAGTGAAGGAGATAAATGACCTAATCATGAATGATTTCCTAAATGAAATTTATGTCAATGTTGATATGTTTGGTCTATTGATGGAGGATTATATTCTTACATATCTGGATAGTGCTTTGGTCATCATAGAAGATGTTTGTTGGTCTTCAAAACTAGATTCTACCTTAATGGTAGATTTAATAGCTTATTTACATTCTATCTCTATAGAATATAAATAAATAAAATTCTGATTCTTTCTTGATCAACTAATTAGACTTGAACCAAGATAAAAATTATAGCCAAAAGTAGACTTCTAATTATGAATATTGCTAGTCCAATCTAAATTTGTATAACCAATCAAGTCTATGTCGATGCCTACTCCATGTGAATCTCAAAAATCTGAGTGCTCTAAATATAGTGTATAATCCACTTAAATTATTTCCAATGCATCTAATGTGGTTCCCATATGAATCTAGATATTGTTCCCACTACATATGAAAGGTTGGGTCTAGTGTGTGTAAGATAGATGAGACTTCCAATAAGTTATCAACATGAGGTAGCATTAACTAAATGATATGGAAAATCAAACTCAAGATTCACACCAAATAAAAAATAAGTTAGATTTGCCTTATAAGAAACCATGCTAAATTTGAAAGTAAATAAAGAAAATACTTGGATTATACTATAGTGATACTATATTTAGAATAAGAAATTTCAATCCCAATGAAGTAATGTAAGAAGCCCAAGTCAGTCATTAAGAACATATTAGAAAAAATAGTTTTCATTGTTGTGATGGTGGATGAATAACTTCCTATGATGAATAGGTCATCCATGTAGAGAACCAAAATTAACAATGAATCACCCCACTATAATATGTATACATTTAGATCAGAATGATATCTTGTGAACCCAACCAAAAGAAGAAAAGATCCTATCTTGGTATACCAAGCTCTAGGAGCTTATTTGAGTCCATAGATATATTTACTAAGATTGAAAACTAAATAGGGATATTCCATAAATATTTATTATTACTTCATTTATATTTCCTATTTGAGGACATCGTGAATTCACATCCATTTTATGAACATCTTAGTGATGTGCTACAACAATCATGAGAGTGAGTCAGATTGAGTTCATTTTGGCAACTGGGTAAAATTTATCAATATAGTCAATGATATGTACTTAATAAAAATAATTTTCTACCAAAATTAATTTGAACTTGTTAATAGACCCATATATTAAAAAATTTGTTTTGTAGATCCACCTACATTGAACAAGTTTTATTCCCTTAGGAAGTGGGACTAAATCTCAAGTGTTGTTCTAATGCAAAGAATTATACTTCTCTTCCATAGTATTATCCCACTCAAGAGTGATTTATGCCTCATGAAATGATTATGTATTGAAATTAAATGCAATGAAATCATGTGGGGCATTTTGGAATTGTTAATGGGTTCACTTGTTATCGTATGAATCTCTAACCCATTAGCCAACACTTTGCAGTGTCTATCTAGCTTAACGAATAAAAAAACTTAGAGAGTTAAGACGAGATTCATCATTATCAAAATATAATTTTAGAGAAATAAGAGGGGAATCTTCATCACTACTCTCATTATCAAAACCAGAAAAGGAATCAGGATCATCAGGAGGTTGATTAGGTGGATTTGAATAGTCAAAACTATCATCAAATCCAAGTGCATCTATGTCATAAAAGTGAGAGGTGTCAAGTGTGAAGTCTAAAGTATCTTATCTAAAATTAACACTCTTATCAATAAACAACTCATGAGTGATGGGATGGATAATATTGTATCTCTTAACACCATTAGGATATCTAATGAAGATGCAATACTAACTCTAAGGTTCCAATACCTTACATTTCTTCCTCAGAATATGAGAAATAGAAGGTGAACCAAACAATTGGAAGTTATCAAATGTGGGTTTTTTAACTCTCCAATATTCAAAAAGAGTGACTCCCTTCAATGATCTATGAGGAATTCAGATCTAGATATAATAAACATAGTTGATGCCCTCAACCCAATACTGAGGTGTAAGGGACTTGGAATGCAGTATAAAATTTTATATTTCCTTTAATAAATTGTTATTATTCTATACAACACCATTCTATTGAGGACTATATGGAATTTTATGTTTTAGTTCAATCCCTTATGATATACATAATTATTCAAAATGTTTACTTACATACTCATTTCAATTCTCAGTGTGAAAAAAATTGATGACTTTACCTGACTATCTCTCTTCAACAACTTTGAAGTATTGAAAATCAAATACCTTATATTTGTGCTTCAAAAATTACACCAAAGTATATCTTGAATTTTCATCGATGAAAGTAAGCATGTCATTTTTTCTATTGAATGAAGGTTTTAGAAATGGGCTAGCAATGTCCCTATGAATAATCTCCAATATCTATTTATCTCTATATAGTTTACCCTTGTCATACTTCTCCTCATGATGCTTACCAAGAATGAAGCCTTGGTAACCTCCATTAAAAAACATGACTCGTGGCAACCCTAAAACTATGCTTGATGATTGAGCTGCTCTAGGTAGCAATAGTTAAGATGGATGAATTGATCATTCCATAATTTACTCACTCATCTAAATGAGTTAAAAATGCAGTAGAGGTTTGATTAGGAGAAAAATATGATTAAGTGTGTAACCTGGATTGGTTATTTTCTTTCCAAAATCTAATAATGGATTCATTTTTATCTTCCTTAATAACCACTAAATGGAGTGTGAACTAATCTCTCTTTCTTGAACCAATGTGAGTGATCTAATAAATAGATATGAGATTGATGGATAAAGAGGGAACACATAGAAAATCATGAAATGTCCAATCATTCACTTCAACTAATCCATTTCCATTAACTTTTAAGGAAGTATCATCACCCAAAAAGATAGAACAAGGATCCAAGGATGTGAACATGTCTTATAATGAAGCTAATTATTGTGATGCACCAAAATTAATTACCCATGTGGAAGGTTTTGATGCTTGAAAGTGTATCACAAGTGGTTCTTAGTGTTTAAGAAACACTACTCATTTCTGAATCCAGATAATTCAATGCATGAGTTGCAGGTTATGATATTCCTATTATATTTGGTGGAATAGGGGTAGGATAAGTGGATTGTTTCACAAATTTATATTAGTTGGTGGTTGGGAGCCACTGTGGCTTAATAATTGATCTTTGATTTTGAAGATAGTCTATGTTATTTCAAGTGAATTATTCTTAAACCTAAGTCTAAAGCTAAATCGGGATGATTATTTACAATGAAGTTAATCTAAGGCGAATTAATAAAAAAAGAGAAAAAGGAAGGGTAAGGTAAAAAAGAGAGGTTGTGTTGATCTTTATTTCAAACATTATGACAAAGTTCCAATTTCATCTGAACATGCATTTAAACTATATGTAATGTGAAGTAGCACAAGCTTAAATCCTATCACACATCAATCAAGAATCTAAGGGTAGTATAAAAATATGCAAATAAGAACAATATTTAATTTAAAAAATTCACCCTTGTAAGCAAATAACATTAGCCCAGATGCAAGAAGAGCAAATAAAGTGAAGTAAACCTAAGAACTTTCAACTAACTTAACATTAACAAAAAATATTAACTCTGCATTTAAAGATGCACATCTAGAATTCATAAAAACCATTCAAATATGAAAATAAAACTAGATAAATGAGAGAGAAACCATGATAACAATTCATATAAGTAAATGTTGAAAAACTTTGTATAACTCCTTAATTATATTGATTTTCTCAAAAGTTACAATCGTTTTGGCTAAAAAAGACTCCTCCTTTTAAAATTGACAATATATAGACAATTCATGAGGTATTTCAGTTAGTAATGTCATGTGTTAAGGACAACTATCCTTTTACAATCCTTATAGAACTTCTCAAAGACTCCAAATGACTAACCTATGGGAAATGTGCTTTACAAATTGTGCATGCTTTTAAAAAAGAATATTATATTTTAAAAAAATATACAAGATTGATTACAAAAAGAATACTCTTAATTCAATTAATTTTGAGACCCTTTTGTTGATGTATTCCCTTGTTGCTATTTCAAGATCTTTATTTCCCTTTGATGTTTCTCATCAACTACCTTCAAATTGAACATAGACTCCATGAATAGCTCATCCTCTTTGTCTGCCATGTTTTTGAGATCTTTGTTGGCCCTTTTTAATGTTTATTTGATGCTTCTAGCCGTTTTAGTATTATCCTCTATAGTAAATATCATGTCCATGATCTTGGTGTTATCAGCCCCTATCTTCTCCTAGATCTGATTTTTCACTTTATGTATGACTTGAGTGACCTTGTGTTTGAATTCATCATTAGTCATCAGACTATTTGAGCTAAGTGTAGTGGGATCCTTGATTATCCTCCCTGATATGCATTCTATCCTATTTTATAACTACATTTAATCCTTATGAATGTCTTCTAGGTCCTTGGACATTTTCCTAAATTCTTCATTTATCAATTAATAACCCCATGGCTTTATTTAGATGAGCCAATATTATGGTCTTAAAATCAATAATTTGATCTTCAATCAAGATATTGATGAAATACTTAATTTTTTCCCTTGAGCTTTGCCATTAGTGAATTAGGCCTTTGGCTATTGCATCATGTTGGCTCAATATACTTTATTTAGCCTTTTTTGACTTTAGAGCATTAAACATATCATACAAAGTACCTTCAAACATTTTGATCATTATATGTGGGAATGATAATATATCAATTGTTGTATGCCTTTAAGGGCATCTTGTAATTGTTCTACTTATGTTTGGGCAAATTCAAGCATGTTCTCCTAAAATATGGGGTTCTCACCAGGTCTTTATCTTGTTAATAGATTCAAACTAATGAATCACTGCACTTTCTAATAAGTGACCTCTTCACCCCCTGTTATGACCTCTTTTTAGTAACCCTTTACAAATTAGAAGTTGTTGGGTCAAAATTGACATGCACTAATGATTGAGTCACTTTAGGAGTTGGAAACTTAACTTGTGCTTTAATTGACTCTCTTGGGGAAACTATTATTCTTTCATCTTCCTTTTGTAAAGTTAGGATCCATGGCTTGACCTCCTTATGCACTAGGATATTTATGACCTTCATCATTACCTAAGGGTATTGTGTAGAAGGTGTTTTATGCAATTTACCATAGATAAGCCATTCTAGAATTTTTGGACTATGAATCAAATTTTCGTCACTAAAGAGGTTAACTTCACTTTAAGGATGAATGAAGGTCACCTTGGGCTTCTTAGGTTTCACTGAGACCATTGCCAGCTTATCCTTTCTTGTAAGGGTATCCAAAACAACTAGGTCCAATATTTCCTTCCCCTTTTCCTATTTTTACTCCTCCATCCATGACTTTTCCTCATTAGACCCTTAGGAACTAGATAAAATATTTAGAGCATCTTCCATTATCTCACCAAGATCTAATTCCACCATATGAATTTATTCAATAGGTTATCATAGTTATTCTACCTTAGTTGAAAAGGATGTAACTTCATCAAGACTCTTTTCTTATAGTCTTTATTCAACCTATGCCTCAAGTTTGGTTTCTATTTGTGATTGGGATGAAGGAGGTATGGAAGGTACACCACTCAAAAAATGGTATTACCTTGGGCCCAGTTTCCATATGTCATCATCCCCCTTTGATTCCCTCAACATCCTAGATTTAGGTTTGATGTTGTGTTTTTTCAATCTCCTAGTGACCTTATAGAATGAAGATGCTTTTATGTAAATAGCATCAATATAACCGAGTTAATGATCATAAGGCACATTTATTCATTTAACATTCAAATGTTCCATAGCTTTTAGACAAGGGTCCCATTATTTAAGCTCATCCATCTATAATTTGAAGGATGTTCTGTGTCTAGATGCTACTTCAATATTTCCCATTGCTTGAACATGGTCATCCTAATAGTTATTGGGAGGTTGTGAAGGATCCATTTCTTATTGATTCTACATAATCCATCAATGCCATGGAATTATTGAAATTATACCTCCTACTCTGCTAGCTTATTATGTATATGGATGGGTAGCCTGAGAGGTTGGACCTAAATTCCTTTAATTCTTATGATTGTGCAGTCTAGATACAACCATATATCTCCCATGGAATCAATTGAATTTTTGATCAAGGGTTTAAATCTTGTCATTGTGTTCCCATTAATTCACTCAATTAGGGTTGGATAAACATAGTCATAAATGAAGTGGATGTGGTCCCTATACTTGAATATGTGTAATTTTCAATAATATTGTGAAACAATCTGAGTCCCATTGGGTGACCATTCTCTGAGGTTGGGAATATTTGTTGTGGAAATAAGGGCATATATAAGGTATGACATCATATAAAATTGTGTTTTATTCCTTTTCTTGACTATAAAAATCTACATACTTAAATAGGTGTTGATTACTTCACCAAGAGGATGGGTGAGTTGTTTCTTAACCATAAAATAGACTAAGGGCACACAAATTATGTCCACATATGTATTAGTTAAATTTCCATATAACCTATTCATCATATTCATGATCATCTTGATCCTAGGCCTAAATTAACTAGTGGGGATGTTGTTATTGAAGTTTGAAAACACTTGATTCCCATAATATAGCCATTAGGCAAGGATCATCTTTAAGTCATTTTATTTGGTCCAATTGTTGATTATGGTTTGGTATAATTTGGGCTTAGGTAGTTTTTAATATTTTTCAAATGTTATAGTAGATATATAAGTTATATTTCTATGAGTGTGCTCATTTATTAACATACCTTTATCAATTTTACCATCTATAAAAATAGGAGAGATAATGTCTATACAATGCAGTACCTCGAGTTTTTATATAACATAATGGAGACCCATCATTTGAATGGTAAGTATATCATAGTAGAGCCTCTTTGGTGATACATTATTTTTTTCTTCCTAAGATATGGTTGGTTTTTATTCAGTGGTCTAGGATAACCTAGACTAGTTATTATCCCTAGTGTTCAGAGTGGTGGCATCAAACTATGCATTTTTAAAGATTCTCCCTTCTACATCTGAGGTCAAATAAAGATCCACATATTATTTTGAAATACCTCTTCAAGTTGCTATGGCTGGTGAATTAGACAAATTTCTTACTAGTGGCTCACAATTTAGTCCTAAATTAAATTGTTCTTGTACAAGTGATAATTTAAATTTCCTTGGCTTGATTACAATGAGAATTAGGTCAAATTGGGGTTATCATACTTACTAAGGTTTTTATAAAGGTCTCCTTTATGCTTTAATGGTGGCTACAAGTTTAATTTACAATTTTCATGCTTTAGATCTCTATTGGATTACATATCTATACCTTTGCATTTCTTGAGTCCAAAAAATCTTTAACTTGGCATATTATGGTTGTGTGGATCTAACGTGGCATCACTGTGGCATCCTGCTCATTAATATTTAAAATATGATAATTTTTCACTTTTTGACACGTGTCAATATTTTATTAGTTCCAATCCCTTTGAAAATTATACCTTATCTAGCATCATTGGATCTATTTACCTGGATCAATGTGGTTCATTGATATCAATCTGAGAAATCAAACACCATTGGATGCTTTTCATATTCCTCATATTTTTGACACTTGTTAATACTGCATTGGTTTTAGCTTTATTGAAAAGTCAATGTTCATCTTGCATTGTCAGGTCATCTTTGCCTAGATGAATGTTCTCTATCGATCTTGAAATATTGGATCATGTTATTTTCTCTACATACCATTAATCAGAATGTGTATGTGAGGCTACGTACCATCTATATTCAGAAGATGTTTGGTCTTTAATCTATGGCACATAATTGTGACACATGTCATCTTCATAGTGGATCTTTAATTTTCAACCTTTATTATGCACCATCAAATCTTATTCATCTGGATCAACACATTTCATCGATCCTTTTTTGTCCTTTTCTCTACTCACCATTGGATCTCTAGTAGGGTTATTTTGATGGAAACACTTGTCACCCTCTCACTCATCTAGATTTTCAATGATGTTTTGACTCAATATACACCATTTATAGGAATGTGTATGCTCATTCATGTATCATCAATCTTTGGGTACATGCTTGAGCTTTAATCATACATTATGGGTTTGACACTTGGCATCTCTACATTGGCTATAAGTTCTTTTGAATTGTCAATGTTGATCTTTCACTATCATATTATCTTCGACTAATCAAT
Organism: Torreya grandis; assembly: GCA_037957365.1. Lineage (NCBI taxonomy): Eukaryota > Viridiplantae > Streptophyta > Pinopsida > Cupressales > Taxaceae > Torreya > Torreya grandis. Next base: position 238,068 of record JARHVA010008134.1, on the reverse strand, counting down.
CATGCTTTGTTAGATCATATTTTATCATGTACCATTTTATCTTTGATATGGTTCCCATGATGGTGACACTTGTCACCTTCTCACTTTTTTTGGGGCTCCATTGAAGTATTGACTTAACATGCACCATTAGATCAATCTTACTTGAACAAATGCATACCATTGATCTTGAAATAAATAAAATAAAATTAAGATAGGCTTTGAGAATATAAAGAACATAGGTTAAATATTTTAGACTAAGGTTTTATTCGTGTTAATAAACATGATAAAATCTTAGGATAAAATTTTTAGGCTAATTTTTAACACATAATAAAGAGGACCCCATGAATGATAAAAGACATGGCATAATGCTTTAGCCTAAGGTTTTCACTGTATTAATAAATTCAATTAAAACATTAGGATAAGGATTTAGGCTAAGTTGGAACATAATGAAAATGGAACCTATGATTAAATAACTATACTTCTTAAGATATGAAAATTTACATTGATATCTACTTTTGACCTGATTAACTACTAGCGTAGAATCACCAAAAACTGATATTTCCTTGACCTTATTGTTGATTGTAAATTGTAATCCAAAAATAATTTCTTCATACTCTATAAGATTGTTAGTGCATGGGAATTAGAGTTTGTAAGATTCATTGTATTCTTTCCTGATGGGATTTATTAATACCACTCCTAATCTAGAACTTGATTTACATCTAGAACCATCAAAACATAAATTTAATAATCCAAGCATATCATGAGAAGTTTTGGAGTTACATACCTTTGTGGTGTAAAACATGTAAACACCTAGATATGAGTTAACCATGCTGACTTTCTCATTGGTTACATTGTACTTGGTGACATATGTTTCATCTTGGGCTCCCTCTCTATCCTGATCTGATTGGGAACTCCTTGCTAGGGTAGCCACATGTGTGAACAGTTAGTTGACAAGTAACCATTTAAGTCTCTTGTCCAATATCTAATCAAAAACATTCCATACATATTAGGGATGTTTACCACTTGGATGTTAATAAACTATTGGATCCTTGGTTTAGAAATAATCTACATGTGAACATTCAAATAATCACCAGCTACTTTGACTATTGATTTATCAAATTCAGTTATAACTCGATCATATTTAATTGGAGTCAAATCAAGTTGTTAAAAAATACCTTTAGGCATAATATTTATAGATGAAAAAGAGTATATCAAGTAATTATGCAAATTCTTACCAAAGGTTCTAACTATAAGTAGGAAAGCTTGAACATCTACCTTAGTTTTATGTATTGCAACATTAGCATGTGTAGCCTTTTGCGGTTTGATAGGCTTCTTAGACAAAAATTCCAAAAAAAAATCACTTTGATCAGTGATTTGAGTCAACTCATGAAATATAATGTTAACTTTAATATTTTTCATGTCTTCTACTATATTATATCCAGTCCTATTGGAATAATTAGATGTATCAACATTGGGTTTAGAGGTACTTCCCTTAGGAGGCTCTAGATTGTTGTCCGATGTAGTATCAGTAGTGTCATAAATATTTTATAGAGTTGAGATATTCAAAGGTTGTTTTTGCTCCCTGTACTTGAGAGGATAGGTCTTCTTTAGATATTTATAAAAAGCATGAATCTCCTCAGAGATATCCTTAGGCTCATTCTCTTTTTGAAATGGGAATGCAAATGTTTCCACCATGAGAGTTGAATCAAAAGATTTAGATGACCTTGAAGATATTGATGTACCTTCACCATTGTCTTTATTAGGGAAAAATTCAAAAGTATCTAAATATTCTTGAAAAGCTTTAAAAACATTGCAAAATTCTAGATAATCTAAATCACCATGCTTTGAAGTAAAATGTACTCTACAATAATTAGCCAAAACTACATTAATAAGATTTATATCAAGCACATTATTATTAGTATATGACTCATTGTTGTGACTATTGTTGTTGTTATTCTAGAACCTAGTTGCAGGCCTATTAAGACTTTGGAAAAAGAAGTTCCTATTATATCTTTCTCTAGTATTGCCAACTTGCTTTTATGGTAGGAGGAAATCAATGATTAGCTTTTGAACCATCTTCAAGATAGAGTTATTCTCATTCTTTGATGCCTCTAAATTATGTACTTGGATATTAATACCAGTTGTAGGTATTAGAGATATTTAGTCATGTGGATGAGATGCAATTGTAATATTGTTCAAGAATCGTAGGTTTTGACCTAGGTGTGCATGGTTCAAAGGAAATTAGTTCAAAATTGGAAGCTAATTTAAGGTAGGCATATTTTTATTGGCATTGGGAATGACATTTAGATTAGGAAAATTTGAATTAATGTTAGGAATTCTATACACAATTTGTCCTTGGGGTTGTATCTGATTATTAATGATCAGACCTTCAACATAAGCTAGGACTAGTGTATTAATGACCTAAATAAATCTTTTGAGAAACACAAAATTAATGGGATCTAAGGCATCCTTGTAAATCTCTAAGGCTAAAGCCTCATTAGGCCTATAAGGAGATATGGTTTTGATAAACATTTTCTAGAATCTAGCATTAAAGGCTCTTATGGGCTCATTTGAGTCTCTTTTAACTATGGGAAACAATTGGTACAGAACACATGGACTGAAGATTTTGCCAAACTGATCAATGAAATAATTATTAAAATTATTGTAACTAGCTATGTAGTTTTTAGGAAGTTAAGAACCATTCATATGTAACATAATTTAAATTAAAAGGAAATAACGTACATGTTACATCTTCATGAATAACATTCAAAAGTCTTAAAGCAACTTTGAAGCTTTTGATGTGCTCTTCAGTAGTTATAACACCATTAAGACTAAAAGTAAGCAAATAATTATCAATATTTAGAGGAAGGTCATGAACCACACCTAGAATAGTAATTGAAGAATCTCCTAGCCAAGACATATCTTAATAGGGATTGGACATAGGAGCACCATGAAATGGTGAAGTTGTTTGAGACTTTGAAAGTCTACACTTACCTTTATTTTGCCTAGCTCTTCTATGAAATTCTAATGAAATAAGAGGAACCCTTGTCTCTAAACATGACTTGTTCCTTATCCTTGACAATTATATCTTGAAGCTTTAAACCCTATTTGAAATATAATGTGTAAGTCTTATCTTTACAAATAACAAGGATTAATAATTTTTTTCACAAATTTGTATAAATAATGATAAAGGATAGTAATCTTTCACTATATTAGATCAAAGATATGTCCAAATATGTAAGTATGAGTGATATTTACATGTTTCAAGCATAGATAGACTTAAATTTGAAAATATATAATCAATATTTGAACAAAACCATTATTACTAACCTCAAACACTTTGGATTCCTAGATCTAAAGCTATTTTAACCATAATTACTCATGAATCTTCAAAGAACATATATCTTTGTTTGAATAAGCGCAAAGAATGGTCTGAAATCATTAATAAAATGTTATTTACATAAATATTCTAAAATAAAAATAAATATACAAATACTACATCAATTTTTGAATAAAATTCACCAAAACTAGCAAAGATGTTGGAAATATTCAAAGATTTAACTAGCCCTCCTTCTAGTGCTAGCAGAACGTATTTATCTATTGATGCCTGAAAGTGTATCATAGGTGGTTATTAATTTTTAGTAAATACTACTCATTTCTAAATCTTGATAATTTAATGCATGAGTTGCAAGTTGTGATAATCCTATTATCTTTGGTATAATAGAGGCATAACAAGTGGACTATTTTATGGCACTATTTTTGAAGATAGTCTATGTTATTTCAAGTGAATTATACTTAAAACTAAGTATAAATATTAACCAAAATGAGTATTTACAATGAAGCTAATCTAAGGTGAATTGATAAAAAATAAGAAAAAGGAAGGGTAAGACATAAAAGAGAGGTGTTATTGATCTTTATTTCAAACATTATGGTAAAGTTACAATTTCATCTAAACATGGCATTTAACCAATATGCAACATGAAGTAGCATAAGCTCAAATCCTATCACACATCAGTCAAACATCTAAGGGTAATATGAAAAGATGCAAATAAGAATATGATTTACTTTAATAATTTTTCCTTTGCAAGAAAATAGCATTAGCTCATATGCAAGAAGAGAAAAGAAAGCAAAGTAAACCTAAGAAATTTCAACTACTCTAACATTAACACAAATTATCAACTCTACATTTGAATATGCACATCTAAAATTCATAAGAACCATTTAAATCTAAAACTAAAACTAGATAAATGAGAGAGAAACCATGACAGAAATTCACATAAGCAAATGTGGACAAACTTTGCATATCTCCTTGCTTATATTTATTTACTCAAAATTTATAATAGTTTTGGATTAAAAAAAATCCCCCTTTTACAATTAAAAATACCTCTTTATATATATAATTAATGAGGTACATCAGTTAGTCATGTAAAGTGTTATGTATATAAGTGATTTTACAATCCGTATATAAATTTTCAAAGAATCCAAATGACTAACCTATAAGTAGTGTTCTTTACAAATTGTGCATGCCTTTATAAAAGAATATTTTATTTTAAAAAATTATATGATCTTGATTAAAAAAAGAATATTGTTGATTCAATTGACTTTGAGACCCTTTTGTTGATGTAGTCCCTTGTTGTTGCAACATATTTATTGACCTTTGATGTTGCTCATAAAACAAATTCAAATTGACCACAAGCTCCATGAAGAGTTTATCCTCTTTATCTAACAAGTTCTTAAGATATTTGTTGACCATTTTTTATTCTTATTTTATGCTTCTAGCCTCTACAATATCAGCCCCTATCTTCCCCTGACTTTGATTTTTCACTTCATGCATGACTTCAGTGACCTTGTGTTTGAATTCATCATCAGTTATCAGACCAGTTGAGCTAAGTGTAGTGAGATCCTTGATTATGCTACCCAATATGTGTTCCATCCTATTCAATAAATGTATGTCATCTTTATGAAGGTCTTCTCAGTCCTTGGACCATTTTCCTAAATTAATGATTTTATTAATTAATGACCCCATGATTGTGTTCAGATGAGCCATGATTATGATATTAATATTAGGAAATTGATCTTCAATCAAGATATTGATCAAATCCTTATTTTGGCCCTTGATCTCTGCCATTGGTGAATTAGGCCCTTGGCTATTGCATATATTGGCTCAATATATTTTGTCTAGCCTTTTTTGACTTTAGAGAATTAAACATATCATACAAAGTGTCTTCAAACATTTTGATCATTGTATCTAGGACTGACAATATAGCTTATTTTTCCAAATTCTCCATTTGTTGTTGCATGCCTTTAAGAATAGCTTGAAATTATTCTATTTGTGATTGGGATAATTCAAGCATGTTATCCTCAACAATGGGGTTCTCATCAGGCCTTTATTCTGCTAATGGAGTCAAACTAATGAATGGATCCACTTTTTGATAGGTGACCTCTTCACCCCTTGCCATGACCTTATTTTCTATGACCCTTTGAAAATTGATAGTTGTTGGGTCAAACATGACACCAACTAATGATTGAGTCACTTTAAGATCTGGAATCTCAACTTGTGTTTTACTTAACTCTCTTGGAGCACCCATTCTTTTTTCATCTTACTTTTATAAATTTAGGATCCATGGCTTGACTTGGTCATGCACTAGGATATTAATGGCCTTCATCATTACCCAAGGGTGTTAGCCAGTAGGTATTTTCTAAAATTTAACATAGACAAACCATTCTAGAATGGCTGGACCATGAATTAAATTTTCTTCACTATAGAGGTTGACTTCACTCAAATTATGAATGAAGGTTACTTTAGGATTCTTGGTTTTCACTAGGACCATTACCAACTCAACCTTATTTTTAGGGGTATCTAGAAGAACCAAGTCCAACATTTCCTTCCCTTTTTCATCTTTTACTTCCTCTATTTGTGCCTCTTAATAATCAAACCCATAGGCATTGGACAGCATCTTTAGATAATATTCCACTATCTCACCAAGATCTAATGCCACCATGTAAATTTCTTCAATAGGTGATCTTAGCTTTTTTTCATGAGCTAAATAGGACGCAACTTCATTAGACCTCCTTTCTTCTGGTCTTTGTTCAACCTATGCCTCAATTTTGGGATCTATCTATGATTAGGATGGAGGAGGTTTAGAAGGTGCACCACTCATCAAATGGTATTGCCTTGGCCCCAATTTCCATATGTCATCATCCCCATTTTGTTCCTTTAGTATCCTAGATTCAGGTTTGATGTTATGTTTTTTCAATCTCTTGGTGACCTCAGAGAATAAAGATGATTTTATGTAAATAGGGTCAAAAGCACCAAGATGATGATCATAAGGCACATTTATTACTTTAGCCTTCAAATGTTCCTTGCATTTTAGAAAGGGTCCCATTTTTTGAGCTCATCCATCTATAATTTGAAGGATGTTCTATGTTTAGATGGTACTTTAATATTTTCCCATTACTTTAACATGGTCCTCCCAATAGTTATTTGGAGGTTGTGGAGGATCCCTTTCTTCTTGATTCTACATAAGCCATCAATACCATGGAATAATTGATATCTTACCTCCTACTATGCTAGCTTATTGGGTACATGGATGGATAGCCTGAGAGGTTGGCCTTAAATTCATTTAATTCTTATGATTGTGTATTCTATATACAACCATATATCTCCCATAGACTAAATTGAATTTTAATCAAGGGGATGACTCTTGACATTGGGTTCCTAGTGATGGCCTCAGTTAGTGTTGGATGAACACAATCGCAAATGAAATGGATGTGGTCCCTGTACTTGAATATGTGCAATTTTGAATAATATTTTGAAACTATTTGAGTCCTACTAGGTGACCATTAATGAGGTTGGGAATATTTTTTATGGTAATAAGGGCATATAGAAGGTATAACATCATATAAAATTGGATTCTAGTCCTTTTTTTTGACTACAAAAATCTACCTACTTAAACAGGGGTTGATTACTTTACCAAGAGGAGGGGTGAGTTGTTTGTCAACCATAAAATAAACTAAGGGCACCCAAATTATGTGTACATATGTAGTATTTAAATTTACACATAACCTATTTATCATAGTCATGATCATCCTGATCTTAGGTCTAAATTAGTTGAAGGGAATGTTGTTATTGAAGTCTAAAAACACTTGATTCCTAGAATGCAACCACTAGGCAAGGATGGTCTTTAAGTCATTTTATTTGGCTAAATTATTGGTTGTGGTTTGGTATAATTAGGATTTAAGTAGTTTTTAATAGTTTTAAAATGCTATAAAATAGATATAAGTTATATATCTATGAGTGTGCTCATTTATTAACATGCCTTTGTCAATTTTACCATCCTTAAAAATAGGAGAAAGAATGTATATACAATGCAATACCTCAAGTTTTACTATAACATAATGGAGGCCCTTCATTTGAATGACAACTATGTCATAGTAAAGCCTCTTTGCCATCACATTCTTCTCTTCTTCCTGGGAGATGGCTGGTTATTCTTCAATGGTCTAAAATAACCTCAACCAATTATTGTCCCTAGTGTTTAGAGTGTTGGAATCAAAATATATATCATTGAATATTTTCCATTTTGAATTTTAGGTTAAATAAAACTCCACATCATATTTTAAAATTCCTCTCTAAACTATAGTGGATGGTGAATTAGCCAAATTTCTTACTAGTGGATCATAATTCAATTTTAGATTGAATTGTTCTCACATAGGTGATATTTTTAACTTGACTTGGCTGTATTATAATGATCATAGGGTCAAATTAGGGTTCTCATACTTATTATGGTTTATTTAAAGCTCTCTTAAATGTTTTAATGGAGGATGCGAGTTTAATTTACAAGTTTCATGCCTTAGATCTAAATTAGATTACGTATTTATACCTTTGCATTTCCTGGGTCCACAAAATCTTCAATTTGGAATATTATGCTTATGTGGATATGATGTGGCATCACCATGGCATCCTACCCATTAATATTCAAAATATGACCATTTGTCACTTTTGGACACATGTCAATATTTTATTAGTTCTAGGCCCTTTGAAAATTCTACCTTGTCTCATGTCATTGGATCTATTTACATGGATCAATGTAGTTTGTTGATATCGATATGAGAAATCGAATGTCATTGGATACTTTTTCATATTCCTCATGGTTTTGACCCTTGTCACTATTGTATTTGTTTTGAATTTGTTGAAATGTCAACATTGATCTCACACCACCAAATCATTTTTTCCCAAATTAATGTACTTCATCGATCTTGAATAATTAGATCATGTTCTTTCCTTAGTGTGTCATTAATCAAAATCTATACATAAGCCACATGCCATTGATCTTTGGAATATGCTCAATCTTTAATATATGGCACATGGTTGTGCCATGTGCCATCTCTATGGTGGATCTTGACTTTTAAACCTTCATTACACATTGTTAGATCTTGTTAGACTAGATCAATGCATTCCATTGATCCTTTTATATGCTTCATTCTACTCACCATTAGATCTCTGGTAGGGTTCCTATGATGGTGACACTTTTCACCTTCTTTCTCATCCATATATTCATTTAATTTTTGATTCAATATACACCATTAATTAGAATGTGTACACTCAACCATTTACCATCAATATTGAGGGACATGTTCAAGCTTTAATCATCCATTATGCGCTTGACACTTGGCATCTATGTGCTGGCTATGAGTTCCTTTGAATTGTCAACATCGATCTCATACCATCAAATCATCTTTTACTAATGAATCATGCTCCATCAAATAATCTTTTATCGCATATTAATGGATCTTTGGTAGTGTTCCCATGATGGTGACACCTGTTACCTTCTTGCTTGTTTTTGGGCTACATTGAATTATTTACATAACACATGCCATTAGATCAATAGTGCCTAAATAAATGCATATCATTGATCTTATGGTAAAAAAAATAAAACTAATTTAAGCTCAAAGAATATAGGGAACTTAGGTTAAATATTTTAGACTAAGGTTTTATTTGTGTTGATAAACATGATAAAACCTTAATATATTTTTTAGTCTAAGTTCTAAAACATAATAAGGGGGATCCCACAAATGATAAAAGACATGGCATAAAGCTTTAACCTTAAGTTTTCATCATATTAATAAATGAAATTAAAACCTTAGGATAAGGCTTTAGGCTAAGTTGGAACATAATGAAAGGGACCATGTGATTAGCTAAACCATGATAATAATAAAATAGACCAAGGGGTCATGAGACATAAAAGGACCAAGCATAATAATTTTAGACTAAGGTTTAGTCATGCTAAAAAACATGACTAAACCTTATGATAAAAATAAAACTAAGTCTATGGCACAAATAATTATTCCCACACAAATTATTTCCATGCAAATTTAAATTTAATTCAAAAGGGACCTAAGTTAAAACATTAGACTAGGATTTTAACATGACTTAAAATAGATTTGATTAATATTGGAAAGAATAAAACATAAAAAATTATAAATTTAAAATTGAAGTAAAAAACCCTAAGAATGTTCATTCCCAAATGAGATTCCATTGAACCTGTGATATAGAAACATAGGCAACAATCATTAACAGTATTAGAAGGGGTAAAACCATTATCACTTGAGAATATGTTAATTAATCTAAATGAGAACCAGGTGGGGATGATATTTAAATAAAGATGGTGTGAAAATATGATAATGATACTCTGATTAAGTGATTTTTTAACTTTAAGGTACAAATTTACATAATTTAAAACAAGGGTCCTCATTTTTTAGAAATGGGGCTATGTTGACCTCAATAGAAAGCTGGGATGCAACTGCAACAAGTGCTTTGACCTTATATTTACCAGTATTAATTTCTTTGATCTTATAATAATCTTGTACTTATGAACTTTTATTGAAAGAATCATGGATAACGATATTTTTTTTGTTAAGCATCTTAGTTAGTTAATTGATCTACTTCTTCATGAATTTGGCTTCACCATGCCTAGATTTCTTGGAGTAGCCATATCTGAGTTAATCTTTCTTAGGTTTATAGTTTTAAGGGGAGGTCACTTTTGATAATTTTGGCTTAGCATTAGATTTTTGACCCTTTTTTTGCTTTAGGTTATTCTTTTTTTATTTCTTCTCCTTGATATTGGAAGCCTTTTGTTTATCATGATTCATAATTAAGGCATGATATTTAGAGGACTTAAATATACCCATTTGAATAAGCTTGTCTTTCTCCTAAGTTATGTCAACAATAAAATCATCCAGGGATAACATGGTCTATGTAGTTCCAAGGGCACTCTTGGTGGAATTTAAGGTAGAAATAAATACAAAATAGTTATATCCTAATTTGGCAAGGATGGAAAGAATCAGTTGATCATATTTTTTTTCAATGCCACATAGTTTCAATTGTAACTTGAGTTATTTAAACTTAATTAAAATTATTGAATTATATCAAAGTCACCTGGGCTCAAAGTAATGTGCTCATTCTCCAATTAATGAACCCTCATTTCATCCTTCTTTCCAAATAGTTTATCCAATAAAGTCCATACTTGATATGGAGTTGGTGTATATTTGATATGAAAAATTAAGTTAGAAGACATAAATAATCACAATAGAGCATAGGCTTTGTCACTTTAATTATACCAATTCACATTCTCTACTTCATATTTTGGTTCAGTTTATGTATCCATTGTGATTCGGTTTAAGCATTTTATCCTCAAGAGGATTTACACTTTAAATTTATACTTGTGATAGTTGAATGGTGTAAGAATCATAATAGAACTAAGATCTATGATGCATAAAGGAAGTATGTGTTAAATTTCATGTGTTGTATTACCCTTAAAATGAATCCTTTTTAAAAATGAATAGTAATGCACTTTAATTGGTTTAATTTTATAGTGGTGCATACATCAAGGACGGAGGAGTCTTTGGACCTAAAATTGATCACCTAGAGCCTCTTATCAGGTGTTAGAGGTGGACCATGGTAGCTGATGTAGTGAAAGTGGTCCATCATGCACACGTATTTCTATAGAGTATAGAAGGTGACCTCCATATCTATAGATACATGGATGAAATGAGACTTATTTTATTTGCATCATTATAGATTAGGCAGTTGGGTGAATTAGCCTTAGGACCTATGGAGGTAGGGGTGCATGGAGTTATGTGTCACCATATTTTATGTGGCCACATTGACAGGCCTTGGGATCTATAGAGGTATGAAGTGTGTGTGTGTGTGTGTGTGTGTGTGTATATATATATATATATATATATATAGACACACACACACACACACACACACACACACACACATATAGTCATGCATTTGCATTGATTGGGGTCAGGTTAGTGGGCCATTAGACCTGCAAAGGCATGACTACATGGTAGGTGTAGGTATATGTCACCATGTGTTAGATGGTCTGACTAGTGGGAATTTAGACCCATGAATTCATATAAATGTAATCATGTTCATGGGTACATGTCATTTCATGGAGGAAGGCCTAGATGGATGGAAAGATCCCAAAATTTTTCTAAGTCAATAATTTTGTAGAAATTATCGATACCAACTAAAAAATGGTAAAAAACTTACAATAAAAACCAAGATATAAGGAAATATATACATCCTTATGAAAATATGGTAGAGATCCACTTAGTATTTTAAATTTTTTATAAAACCCCAATCAATATTTTTAGTTTGACTACAAATGGTATATAATTTATATGTTTTCAAAAAACACTTTCAAACCCTCCAAAAAGGGTGAAAATTTAATCATCACAAAACTAGGTCATGTTTACAACCATTCCTAGGGTTTTAAAACCTAAAAAATATAATGACACTACCCATTTTTCATTTGGATAACTTGGTTATATAGATTTTCATGGTCTTTTGAGAAATCCCATAAAATCTTTGAAAACCAAAATCATGAAAAACACTTGAACAAGATGAATGTTATATCTCACAATAGGAACAATGGTATTTAATGACTAACAAAGCTTAGATACCATGTATACATTTGCCACACTTTAATATCTACCGGATAGGATCGAATGCCTAGAGAAAACCTATATGGAGTAGTAAAATCTAAAAGAATAATCCAAAAGAAGAAGCTAGTCTTCACAATGAGAAAATTGTATTAATAAGAACTAGACAAAAAGTACAAATGAAGGTTCCTTATATAGGTGGAAAATTGAAAATACCCACCATATTTATATATTTTGGATTGTTTTTGCTTAGGTCCTTTTATTAATCCTAAGTAAGCTTCACTAGATTGTGTATATAAAACCCAGTTGGATAAAAGTCTACACCAACAACTAGTGCACCCCTTTAGACACTAGCACATTTTGTTAATGACCAAGGAACCAAATTAGTGTCCATCACATATTTTTGACCCCAAAATACATAATTATAATTCTCAAGGCACACTAGGGTAAACCTAGACTCAAATCATGTCATGATCAACACCATATCAATATATATACACCACTTTTTATCCCTTCACCGACTATATGGAAATTAGATGTAAATACACACAACTAAGCTTATAAATAGTTGTGAAAATCAAGGTCACAAATCCCTATTCTACCCTAAATTTACATATATCCATATACAACACTCCTAATCTTAGATTTTTTAGATTTATTGTCTAAAGCACACTCAAAACACTCAAAATGATACTCATACTAGAATTCACTTGTACTTGCACCAAGAAATTATGTGGGAGAACTACATTACGATTGATCCCCTCTTGAAGTATTGGTATGTATGAAATTCTCAACATAGTAGGGTGTTAAGGTCATGTCTAGCATACCAAACTAATACTACATTTTTTCTATTTGTGCTCCTAAAATACATTAACACCATGAAGGTTTAGGGTTTATTTCTAAATGAGTCAAGAACATGTCATAGGTAATGAATAAAAATTTGTCCATATATACACAAGCATTTCAGACCCATGCAAGGCTATTCCTAGAAGATCACATAATTTACAAGAATAGGAAACTAACATGATAGTGAGTACACTATCATAGTGCACTACTATCCAAGGGACCATGATAATACCTAGGAGGAGTTATGAGTCTTGTTTCTATTTTACAACACTCTGTTTAGCTTTTGCACTAGTTTTTAGCCTCTAACTCATTTATCTTAGTTTCTATCTAAGTACATATTTGTGTATTTCATTACTATTTTTAGAATAATCAAATTAGGTTAATTGTTGTTTGAATTAGTGGATGTATTTATTTCATATTTTATACCATAGTTTATTGTTCTATCCCTTTAACAACTTAACATTTTGCATTCCATAAATCCCTTACAACTTATATCAATGTGTGCAACAATCTAGTTTTGGCTACCCTTGGAGTTTATTATTTTTTTATGATTGAATGTGATGAATCAATACATATAATGTTGGTAGTACTCATGTAGGAATGCATACCCATTGTATTTGAAATTTGTCAACTCAAGGGAAAAAAATTCTAAATGCAATCTATGAGAAAGAAATGATGGGTATTATTAATGTGGTCAAATGATTGTGACCTTATCTGATGGGTAGATACATTTAACTAAAAATTGATCATGGTCTAAATTCTTTTTTATAATATTTATTGTCATTATTATAAAAAAATAGGTGACTAAAATATTATTATTTGACTTTGAAAGAGTCCATAAGAAGGGAAAAGAGAATGTGGTAGCATATGCAGTATCCAGGAGAGATAAATCAATTGAGGCATTATTATGTACAATGAATATTTGGTAGGTGGATTGATTAAAAGAGGAAAGATATGAATGGAAGAATGACAAGGATAAGTTATGATTTAAAAATATTCAACATGATTATGGTGTACTTGAAAATTTTGAGTGGAAAGGGAACACATTAAGGTATAAAGATAGATTATACATATGTAATAATTATATATTCAAACATAAGTTTTTTTCAGAGCTTCATGAATCTAAAAATGGGTGAATTAGGGATGTTTAAAAACCTATTATACAATCAATCAAGATTTATTTTTCAAAGGAATCAAGGGGGATATACAAAGATGAAAAAATTAAGATGCCAGGTCTTTTACATCCTTTATCCATCCCTAGCCAGGGGTGGTAGGTAGTTTTCATGGAATTCATTATAGGTTTATTAATGTATAAAGTTAAAAATATCATCACGATAATTTTTAATAGGGTCACAAAGTATTGTCATTTTTTTCCTTATTAAAACCATTTGTACCCAATATAGTAACTATTACTTTTCTTAGTGCATTTTAAAATTTTCATAGTACTCCAGATATCATTGTAAGTGATTATGATCCCATATTAGATCATTGTAATTTATAATGATCCTATTTATTATTTCCCTTATTATATCATGAAAAAAATATACAGTATGTAATACAAGTTATAACTACCTGAGTATAATTTCATACATCATGTATTTCATGTATCTTGATTAAATAAGGTAATTTGAGAATGAGTATCACCAAGACTAAGTTACAAAAACATGATGAATAAGACAAAATTATTTTTGAAAATAAGGATATATTTCACACATGCACGAAAATTCTGTAAACAAGAGAGATTAAGCATTATTTGATCAAGTGGAAGAATTTGAATCATGCAGATCCAACATGAGAGGATTTCCTTCAATAGCATCTAGAATTGATTAAACATTGAGGGCAATGTTATTTTTAAGGGGAAGGGAATTTTAAACCCTTAAACTATAGAATGGATAGGGATATGTGTGGTCAACTTGTGGATTACATGCCTTTCATATATATTGTCACATTTTTATATGTTCATAGTAAGATCAACCTATGGAATAACCATGGATATGTATAGTATATATAGGTAGTATTGGTCAATATTTGATCATCATATTATGAATTCTGATCTTATTGAATTATTATGGAGGTTTCCCCAATGAAGTGGTTCATTCATATTTATCAAGTTTTTTCTCTTTAGTAAATTATTATTTTTGGATATAATCATTTTGCTCTTAATTATGTGATATATTATTCCATTGCTGAGAAACATTCTATTAATTTCATTAAATTTTTATTTTATATGTGTGTTTCAATGACATATTTACATATATTAATTACATTTCAAATTTCTATATTGTTTATATTTATTTAACTCATTAATAAAAAATATGATAGAATATATTGGTGAATTTGTATAGATATCGAATAGTGTAAAGCACTAGGTTTGCCCTTAGGGTTTAATCCTTAAATGGTTTTAAATTTTGGCCTTAGAATTTTATATTTAAATATTATGTCTTATTATTCCCTATTAATACACATTAATTGTGACCTATTTGAGTGATAATTATTTGTTAACATAGGTAATGAAGTTTTTATTTTCATATTTTTATGCATGGATAGTGTATCTTGTATGTATGAATTATGTAGGTAAAAGGGTAGCACATATCAAATATAAATTCACTAATGAGGCCAAAGTTAAAAATGAATAATCATATGCCTTCCTCTAATATTATTATTACAACATCCAATCCTAGAATAATACTATTATCAATAGATGGAAAATGGCATGCATGAATCCATTTTTTATTCATACTATGAATTTTACAACATATTTTATTCACCCTATTGATGGAATTATCATAAATATTGAGATTTATGTTATAAATTCTAAATATCAAAAATATTCCTTGGAGGATGAAAAATTAATTATCTTCACATAAATCCACATAATATTTATCCAATGTCATATATAAAAAGAGAAAGTTGTAAAAAACTATCTCAAGCTTCTACATTAGGTATCCAGACCACTACTACTAGTGCAATTCCTATGTCTCGACCTTTATTGACCAATGTGACATCCACCATAAGTTTATGAGAAACAAAAGGCCTAAAATAGATCCTAATGCACATTACTATCAAGAATACTTCACCTCTCCCATGATAAATTCATACATTCCATTTCTAACCTTGCCTAAGAACATTTCCTTAAGCAAGTTGTTACAAATTTGCATACCAAGGCTTTAATATTATACTAAGGTGTATTGAGATCTGATAATACCATGTATTCACACATTTTATTCCACAACCCATTAAACATGGAAATATTATCCTTTAATTTAGAAATAATATTTGTATATCTAAATCTCCCAAAAGGTAAAGGTGATTCTAAGAAATGTATTACCTCATTCTATGCAATATGCTTGGACTATGCATACAATCCCAAACTATTGACCAAGTTATTTCCAATAAGTTTTTAGGATTGTGCATTAATGTTTCTTTATGATATATCTATTAAATATATAAAATAATTCAATCTTGTGGCCTACCAATTTTTACCACATTTATCCATCAACATAGGTTAGAAGTTATCATACACATAAATTTCTATGCTAATTCAAGGGACAAATCAACCAATCAATGACTATGCGATTTAATACAAGACCATGAAAACTAAGAATACCAATGTTATGATTGAAAATGAATTAAAAAATATATTAAAAAACCATTTTTAGCACTAATACACAACTCTAATATATTCAAGATATTATAATAATATTATGAGTTATTCCATAAAGTGAGGAATTAAGAAGTCAAGTTAATTTTTTTGAACAAACTTAAGTATATATCATACTACTAATTAAATAATGGCATTTCAAATCAAACCTAGTTATAAGGTCAAACCAATTGATAATAATAATGAGGTGAAGTTTTTATTCAACGTAGTGTTACAACCTAAAAACAAGTTAGAATTGGCATCTCAACTAAAGAGGTAGTTTTCACAATTACCATCAGCTCCTCGTGTGCTATTCAATAAGTTGATTAAGTGTAACCTCATGATATTTATTCCTCCCAAATATTTGAATCCAAGTGGACCTGTAATAATCAAATTTAATGGAAATTCATATTGCAAGTATCATCACATTACAAGGAATTAAAAAAATAGAAATTTTAAGTTAACACATAAGATATAGTATCTCATAGATGATAACATTATGAATTTTGGAACTCTCATAGATAAATATCAATAAAAACACAATGTAAATTAAAACCTAAACATTTTTAGTGACCCTTTTTAAAAACACAAATAATAATAAACTAATGACACTTCAAAGGAAAAAAATGAATACAACATGCATCCTCTAATGACTAGTAATGATCATCCACTATATACTATCATTGGTGCATTTATTGGTATTCCACCATAGTGACCCATGATCACATTCAATTACACCATAATAGTTTATGAATATTTATATTTTTATGTATTTTTCATATGATTTTACATTGATGAACAACCTATACATAGCTATATGATTGATAATGGTTCGAGTGAGAACATTTTCACAATTGCACTTTTCCAATCCCTTGGGTACACATGACATGATTTATAACATGCATCATTGGAAGTTAAAGGATTATATGGACAAAGACACAATACCTTGGCACATATAGTATTACCTATTTTGGTGAGCTTCCCCATACTAGCCACACCATGCATGGTTATATAGAGTAATGGGGCTCTTCAAAATGTTGTTAGGATGCCCATTGATGTAAGGAATTCATGTAGTTCACTCTACAGTTTATTAATTCCTAAAGTGTAAGTGTGTGTGTGTGTGTGTGTGTGTGTGTGTGTGTGTGTGTGTGTGTGTGTGTGTGTGTGTGTGTGTGTGTGTGTGTGTATATACATTTATATATATATATACATACATATATATATATATATATATATATATATATATATATATGTATATATATATATATATATACATATATATATATATATACATATATATACATATATATATATATATACATATATATATACATATATATATATATATATATACATATATATATATATATACATATATATACATATATATATATATACATATATATATACATATATATATATATATATATATACATATATATATATATATACATATATATATATATATATATATATACATATATATATATATATACATATATATATATATATATATATATATATACATATATATATATATATATATATATATATATATATACACACACATATATATATATACATATATAGATATATATATATATATATACATATATATATATATATACATATATATATATATATACATATATATATATATATATATATATATATATATATATATATATATATATATATAGTGTCCATCCCCCCCTACCACCACCACCACCACAATTAAATGAGACATAAAGTTATCATAAAAAGTTAATTTTTACACATATATATGATCTATTTATGAAGACATGTAATCAATGTTGATCATGTGAAATAATTACTTAGAGAAAATAGAGGCAACATTCTCTTGAAATACATATTCACTCATTACCATGAATAGTTCAATGTGTTTCGTAACTAACATAGGTAGTGAGATACCTTCCTATATTCCATAGACCATAGAGACCTAGACCTTATAAATTTATTCTTCATACCCTAAGTCTTATGAGAATTGACATGATATGGTAAACCACATGACTCCATATCATATTTTGACCCAACACATTTGATACTATGAGGACCATTCCATTGTTTAATATAGGTAGTCCACATGATCCTTCTATTGATAATGTCATTGGTTATACTTCTGATTTTTTTTAAAATGAAATATAAAAATAATAATTCAAACAATCAAAAAAATAAAAAAGAACAAATATTAAAAAAAACTACAATTAGGAATTGAGCATGACATGATTGCTAGTTTACACTATTTACATATCTTATTTATCATAAGTCTAGTGGATGGTATATTATTTACATGCACACATGCATTTCATGCTATATGAGTACTATGTAGGACATGCATGTTACACATAAGCATACAAATTTTGTTTTTCCCACTACCTCATGGCCATGTCAATATTGGGGACATATTATTACACATGCTTCACTATTATAGGTTTATATCTTTATATGACCCTTGCACCATTTTGAGATACCTATATTTTTTACACATGATTTTATAATTAATAATTTATTACATAATTATACATGATATTCCAATATATTTTGATGTGACATTGATATATAGATGGTGTATACTACTTCCTTATTTTCTACTCCATTGAATCTATTATTAGTTTACACGATAAGATAATTTGTGTGTGACTATTCTACATGGAACATAGGCCTTATTTCATGAAACATATTTTATGTCCCTTGTTTGTGACATTTTTTTTGTTCCATTGCATATGGACCTTGAGTTTTTTTTATGACATTTAATATCTTTTTTATCTATACCTTGGAATTATGTGTGACACTAATGCTTGCACGTTTTTAGCATGTTGGCATTGAGGGGTGAAATAATTTACATCATGCACTACTATTGCATGGTATTTTTCATTTGAAAATTTATGGTATGACTGATTCATACATTTATATATACATGACACTTGCATTCCCTTCATTCAATATGTTACATATAGGTCTTGATATATATATATATATAATATATATATATATATATATATATATATATATATATATATATATATATATATATATATATATATATATATATATATATATATATATATATATCAAGATGATGGTGATGATGATGATGATGATGATGATGATGATGATTAAATGATATTACATGATACTCTCTATAAACATCACATGTTACAAGTAAATCTTCTTTTCATACGAGTAACTTACAAGATACATCCTTCATATTAAAAGGAAGGTATTATAATTTATTTATCATAACTACATAATATTATATGAGAATAAAAAAATAAGAGTACATATTTTAGAGTTTTATATGGTTTAAATATATGCATATATTTGCACATTAATACAAATTATAGATGCATATGCACTCATTCTACATATAGTTGAGCATAGATCCATACACACTTGGGTGCATATGCAAGGGCATATGAACAAAAAATTATATGGGAAACATTAATTATTATAACATGCATGTAAATTTGAGATAATGCTTCCCAAATTTAGCATGTATATGTATAACATTTTATATCAATTGGTATAGATTCAGGGTGCACAAAACCATTTAATGTACATACACAATAACATAGTATAATTGAATGAAAAATGGTTATCATTCCACTTCAAACCTATTACATCTACATTGATTATAAGGGCATGAAAACTATCCATTCTATTCTAATCATGCATTATATCATACATTGAGCAAAACTACACAATCAAAAAGCACATTCGTGATGGGAGCATGCACATTATTCATTGCCTTTTGATCATGTTTTTTAATTTTTACATGGATTGAACTTGATTGAACTAGAGATAAAACTAGAAATATAAGCTATTTTCATAGGTTGATTCTCTTTCATTGAGAAAACCTAGCTTGATAATTCTCTCATTTACCTATGTAGTTATTTTTTTGAATGAAATTGGCTTGATGGTTATATTTTTTTCATTCATAGTTATTTTGGTTAGTAAATTGTTTTTTTTCCCACACATTCATGATGATTTGGTCATTTTTCTTTCCCAACCTAATATATTTTATATCTAAAAAAAAATTTAGGCATGATTACCAAAACTCTCCATATGATTTAGTAAGGAAATAAATATATCTAATGTTTCAATAATGAAATACCATCTCCACCAAGTTATAGGGAAACATGTTATAATATCACAAAGTTTAATCCTTACTCGCTCATAAAAATAATTAATTATCAAATTTTAGATTTCATATTTCACAATTAGACACTGAATAATATATTTTCATGGTAATTTTTCATGGATCAAAGATGTAAATTTTAAGCTATTTCTAAAAGGTAGAGTGTGTTATATGCACTTGGCTATATTTTGTATTTTCAGTCCAAAAATTACAATATGAGAATAAAATGAGGAAATTATTAGATACTAAAACATGGTCTTTATAATTAGATAATGAAATTATTAAAATAAATTTACTAACCATGAATTCAGAAATCAAGCAAGGTCCTAACCTACCATCCTCTTACACTTTCATGTTATCTTAGGATTCAACACTTTTATTATCATATTATATACTTATACATGAAACTCAATATATATTTCAAACCTAAAAAATATCATGCAAAAACATATCCATACTCTCAGTTCAATCCACCTATATACACAAGTTACTTTAACTAGATATTATTAGTATCACCAATCAGTACTAACATAATTTGTTTAGTACCAATCCACTCCAAAAAAAAATAATTTTACAAAATCAAATCCATCATTAATGTTATCCCATAATTATAACTTATTAGTGGGATGAGGATTTATTTAATTGTTTTAATACATAAAAAATAGGGTCTCATTAAAAAGGGACATATAATTTATCTGATATACATATATACACTTTTGTCTAATGAGAAAAGATATCATATTTTTCCTAATTTTCAGACCTATCATTAGGACCAATCATAAACCATGTATTAATAACTATAAATATTAGTGAAAGTGATAATTATCAAGTACCAAAGCCACATGCTTATCTACATACATGTAGTGAAATAACATTATTACACAATTACACCAAGTAAAAAAAGTATTTGGGTCAACTTCACTCCTCAGAGTATTAGATATGTACACAAAAATCAAATATCAAAAGAAGTGGTTGGGGTCATATCATCTAATTACATTTTAAAAAAATCATATTTTTAGTCCTCACAAACACACCTAGGACTTTGTTATGACCTCAACTTTTTAATGATTTGATATACTATTTAAAACAATGTTGTTATTGATACATAACTGACTTCTATTTTGTTTACCTAAGTTGGAATATGTTGTTGGATTAGAGGTAGTGATATTTAGACTACAGGTTGATGACTTGGCATGTTTTGATTCTACACTTGATGATTTAATAGATTACTACTTCAATTAATATTTTATTACAGTTGTGTAATTAATTATCAATTATTTGATTAGGAACTGCTAATGTACATTCTTTGGTTACAAGTACAATTATATGAGCTAGGCTGATGTTGCCATTGGTACATTGGGGTATGAGAGTGAATTTTGGGAAGTTAGATGAGTTCCAATAGGTATCATGTTTTTTGGTTATTTTCCCCACCATTGGACAATATTTATTATTTGTTTTTATGTCACTATCTTGACATTTTTACCTTGTCACATTTCATTTCACTTACTATATTGTACTATTGTGTGTTGCTACATGATTTTCATGGATTCATTTTATTCTATTATTTTTTATTGTAATATTATGAAATGTAATCCTTCTCTCACCTATGTGAAATGACTCACCACTCCTTTCCATGTGAACTCTTCTTGTGTAGACATGGACTCCCTAAAGACTTACTTAGACCTACCCATGACATCCACCCCACATGGATTATTATCTAGACTATGTGGTATATCATTGTGGCATGGTTATTTGGATTTGGTGGCATTAGAATTTAAATTGTATTTTTAATAATTAATTAATTTATTATTTATTTGGTTAAAGACTTGACTTTTATAGATGGTCATTTATGACAGTTGAATTAATATAATTTTTGGTAAGGGTTGCCTTGGGAGTTGTTTAGTGGTAATGGAGGAGGATTTATCTCTCCTCACATTGAATGTGAGAATTGAATGGGGTTATGGAAAGTTAGATGAAAGGAGAGGGGATTTAGTCAATGGGTGGTTAGAT
The DNA here is from genome assembly GCA_037957365.1 of Torreya grandis. Taxonomy (NCBI): domain Eukaryota; kingdom Viridiplantae; phylum Streptophyta; class Pinopsida; order Cupressales; family Taxaceae; genus Torreya; species Torreya grandis. The sequence goes on along the minus strand of JARHVA010008134.1, from coordinate 215,482 downwards.
TGGACATGGGTAGGAAGATGGAAAAAATGGAATAAAACATAGGGTGGTGTTTGGAATGGTTTTTAACATGGGATTGATTCATTTTATGGAAAAATATCATGGAGAATAAGGTTTATTCAATCTATCTTTAATATTTGCTAGCTTTTTATGTTGTTTTCTTCTTTTACATTTTTGGGTAAGCCTTCTAGAATTTTCATCTGGTTATTCATTTTCTTAAGAAGGAAAATTTTGAAAAATGATGGAGACTTCATATATAGTCAAAAGGCTTAGGAATTTTAGATGAGTATTAATCCTAATAGGATTTGATATTCTCATTTTACATATAAACTTGTAAAATGGATTCAATATGTTATCTAGTTTTGTATATAGTTATATATTGGAATGATTCTTGGCTTGTAAGTGTTTTGTTGTTTTGAGGCTGAATGAGTCCCTTCTTTGTTTAAATGGGTGGTGGAATATGTTTTAACTCTCCTTGGGTTTAAAATGGTTTTACCTAGTTGAGTTTTTGACACTATTATTGAATAATGGTTTCACGGTTTAATGGATTATCTTCATGTGTTGTGTATATTTAATCAATGGTTGATTTGTGAACCTTGCACCTTGAGTTTAAAATATATGATGTCGTGTTCTTTTTGTTTATTCAAAATAAGGGTATTATTTAAGATGGGTCTCATCACCCTATTTTAACTGAATGTATATTTTATTTCATTTGGTTATATTATGGAAAATCATTGGTGTCTTTTATATTAAAGGGGTGAGTTTTCTCTTCTATCAACAGTTTCTTGGAATGAATTCTTAACTGGTTTGTTTGATAAAATGGATCATGATACTCTCTTTTGTCAACTACATGCCAATGCATGTTGAATGCTGATGAATTCTATAAAATTAATTTTGGGATTTATTTAATATTTCAATGAATGCATTCTTATATGTGACTTGTGGGTTCTTTTAAAATAGAATTTTTATTGGGTTTTTATTTCGACTATTGGATATTATACTCTTTAGGATTTAATGATTATATTGTATATATACAAATAGATCTTGGTGTTTCATTTGATTGTATTTTGAAAATTATTTCATCAATCCAAATTTTTGTCGTTGTGATGTGTTTCATTGGAAGCTTTATTTATTTAATTTTTGGGTGATTTTCCTATGTTTTATTTAAATAACTTGTCTCTTAAAATGGATATATATGTAAATTTGTAATTTTGTTGAAACCCTATGAATTTAGGTGAAGTCTGCTGAAATTTTGTTTATATATGTGTCTTAAGAGTTTGAATTTTAAAAGAACCTACAAGTGTTTTATTACATGACTAGAATTATTTTTATATCAATTCAATGATTTGTGGGAATCATATGAAGTCGTGAGACCTCATGATGATCCCATGAATTTTGTGGATCAATTTTGGTTTAAATAATTGAGTATTATTTTAATGTTAGTTGGAATTATTGAATGCTACTTGGGAAAGTTGAATGGCTGAGTGAAAATGAATGGGTTGACTTCTTAATATGATTGTTTGGTTTTATTATTGGGATATGGTTTGGTTGTGTATAAAATTTGAGTTATATGTTCATAATCTATAGTCTGTTTATGACTATGTGAAGTGTATCCTTGTTGGCTCACCATTCTTAGACTAGGCCTAAAAAACTAAGCATTAGTTGGTATGCTTGTATGTTTGGGTTATAAATTTGTAGGTAGGATAATATAGTCTAACCGTACACTTGAAGGGGATCCAAGTTCATTTTTTGGAATATTATGAAAATGGATTTAGTTGTTAAATCCATATCTATATCATCTGAGTAGGTTGTAGTGGTTATCCTCACTTAATTTATATCGATACCGAGTTGGTTATTTCTATCTCACCTTGAAATAGTGTTTTTTTATCACTTGTTTATGTTATGTTGTTATGTCCAATGGTTTGGAATCTGATTTTATTAGAAATCCCTTCTCGACCTTGGTTGCCAAAACTACCATATATCTGATGTTTGGGGTGGTAAGGGACATCAATGTTTAGGCTCATAAAGCTAGTTGGGAGGGTTTGTTCGATTTAGTTACCTACTTCTCTATTCCTAATGATCTTGCAGATGGGTTTGGAGTAATTGGTAATGAATTATTTTATGTTGTTTATACATTATTAACTTAGTTGTTAATGTTTAATATAATTTATTTCATAAACATAGTTAATATATTATCTCATTTGATATTGGTTTAATTATGCTAGTGATGTATGACATGCTACCCTGTGTTGTTAATGGACTGCATGGAAAAAGAATGTAAAGCTTAAATTTTGCTCATGTGGTAAGATGTTGAAGTTACTTTATATTTGCTAAAGGTAATTTTTTCCATGTACTAATATATTTTAGATGTTTACATGAAAATTCTACATGTTGCTAACTTATAGATCTCTTGATTTAGTTATATGATATTGTTTAGTTAGATAAGAATACCCGATGGTGAGTACGAGTAAGGGTTTACTCAGGCATGTATGTAGTGTTTACTTTGATAATAAAAACATGCATAAGTATGCTAGTTTTGCATGATAATTAAATTAGAGTTTCAATTTAATAAGTGGTTATTATTGATTCATATAAATAGGTACTTGTGATTTGATTATGTATGTTGATTTAACTTGAAGTAGCAACATAGAACATAGAGATGTCTTATATGTTTTCAGCTATGCATGGATTATGAGATTAGTCCAATTACACTTGCTACTGGTGTATGAAAAAAATAAAGTCCTTCTCTAATACATACTTTAGACATATTCGACTGTGCCTAAAGGTATGTATATTGTTATTATTAAATATAAAAGTGTTGATTTCATTTATCAAAGTTTGTATTAGATGCTTTGTTGAAATGAGTAATTTTTTTGAGATTAATTAATTGCTAAGGGTTATTTAAAATTAAACTTATATTGGAATTCTGGAATGAGATGTTGTTATATTGATTATATAAATTATCTTAGATTACTGTAATGTATGAAATGAAATTTTTAAGTGAGATACTTCTCCTTATTTGATGTTTGTATAAATAAATGATGGTTGTATGCATACTTGTTACTCTTTATCCCCATTAATTTCATGTGATTTCATCTTATTTTTTATGGATGAACTTTTTGCACTGCTATGTTGTGATGTGCTCAACATTATTTTGTAAGAGTTCCTTAATTGGAACATATTATTTGGGTTCCACTCAATAAAAAACTCAACTAAAATTCTCATCTTGTATAAAAGACATTACTGATTATATGAGTTTTATGCATTCAATTATGTAGTAAACTTATATTGTTTATGTAATTCTACATTTTTAGCTCACTTGTTCCTTTGTTTTAACCTTATAATTGATTTGGAACATTTTATTTGGGTTCCACAATGAAAATCTCAAATGAAATTCTCATCTCATATAAAAGATATTACTGATTATATGAGTTGTATGCATTCAATTATGTAGTAAACTTATATTGTTTATGTAATTCTAAATTTTTAGTTCACTTGAAACCTATTGAATGCATGCATAGATTATACTTGTTCAAATATGAAACATGTTACTTTATTGTATTTAATCCTATTGGAAAGTGTTGTATAAAGGGGATTATTTCCTTTAATGAATTCCTTCCTATATGAATGGTTGAGGGATAGTTGTTCATTGTTAACAAATTTTTTAATTGAACCATGGATAGAAAATATTAGACTATATGTGAAAGTTGTATGAATGGAATACGTTCCTTTGTTTTAACCTTATAATTTATTTGGAACATTTTATTTGGGTTCCACAATGAAAAACTCAAATGAAATTTTCATCTCATATAAAAGACATTACTGATTATATGAGTTGTATGCATTCAATTATGTAGTAAACTTATATTGTTTATGTAATTCTAAATTTTTAGTTCACTTGAAACCTATTGAATGCATGCATAGATTATACTTGTTCAAATATGAAACATGTTACTTTATTGTATTTAATCCTATTGGAAAGTGTTGTATAAAGGGGATTATTTTCTTTCATGAATTTCTTCATATATGAATGGTTGAGGGATAGTTGTTCATTGTTAACAATTTTTTTAATTGAATCATAGATAGAAAATATTAGACTATATGTGAAAGTTGTATGAATGGAATATGTTCCTTTGTTTTAACCTTATAATTGATTGCATAATCAATGATTAAGTAAATAAAATCTTAGTTTTAATATGTTTTTGATTACATTAAATTCTCTTTTATTTGATATAATATCATAACATAAATTTGATTATAGGCTACTGATGAAATTTACCTGATGAATAATGAAGTTGATGATAATAGTATCATTATTCTTTTAATTAGATAACAATATTCATGCTTATTAATTGAGTGTTGTGTGAACTAAAAAGGAACATGTTGACAATGGTGAAGAGACCTTTAGGACATAAGGTAGTTAACAAACTCAACTGATAGAACTTAAATATTGCTTACAATTCCTTGATTTTCCATTATGTTCTTGATCGTGCTCTCTTCTATTTAGTGAAATTTTATATTGTATACTTATGGAGATTCATGTGTTAAATTTATTAATAGTTTATATTTATTATTTAATTCTATTAAATCATACCTAATTATGAAATTAGTATAACTAAGTAACTTGTACTCTTAACAAAGATCTATTTAACCTAAATGATAACATAGCTTGTTAGAGTTATCCTTTTCAGTTAGAATTATCTTAATTACTTAACCATCCTCAAGAGGAACCAAAACCTACTAGGGAGAGTGAGGTATTTTCCTAGGGATAAAGACCTATAAATTATCCTATTCAGAAGAATGAGTTCCCCATATATCACTCAAAACCTATCCATGTATGCATGCATTGATATACCCAAAGCCCATAAATATCTTTAAAGGTAACCTACTTCCCCATAACACCTTTTGTAAGTAGTTACCCCTATTTAATTACCTCAGTTCACCTCCATTGGTTCTAGTTTAACATATGTAAGTATAAAGAATGATTATCAATTGCATCAACAATTGGAGTATTGCGTTCGACACGCATCCAAAAACATACAATTCCATTTTTTTGGGTTGTTTCAGGTTACAAGGTAAAGGGGACATATATTATAGGTTTTTACATCATAAAAATTCTAGAACCTAAAAATAGAGCCAACAAAGATAGTCATAAGTGACATAATAGTCACTGTTCCATATGATAATGATATGTCAATATTGATTATCAATATTGACACAATCCTACACAAATGACTCAGATAAGACAACAAATTAGTTAGGGAATTGAATGAACTAAAATCCTACTTATCCCTAATTTTCACTTCTAAAATACAGTCACAGTTAGATATTCAATAAGAAAAGCTAATTATCATGATCTCTTTATTACTTTATATATTTACTATAGTTATTTTCAAATCAAGAGAATAAATATCAGTCCTTACATTCAAATATATGCTTGAATACCTTACATATTAATACAAATTACATTTCAAGGTTCTATCTTAATTAGATTAAGTTCAATCATTAATATAAATTAGGGTAAAACACAAGGAAATACATATCCCTACCCATTTTATTATAAATATATTTCAAATGTTCTCTTTAATAGAACTTATGGTGGAATGGATTTGAAATTTGTTTAATCAAAGATAAAAAATTTCATTAATGTTATTATCAAGTTAATTAAAATATATTAAATCATAATTTTAATCATTCAAATCATGTGCATTGCATTTTCAAAAATATTTATCATTAAAAATATAAGAACCTATTTATTTAACATAAATCATGAAATAGACTAAACAAGAATGGAATATATTATTTTTCTATATTATATTTACGGGAAGGTTTTATATTTGAGTTTGTTATAATATAAGAAATAGAAAAACCCATGAACATCTAGCTAAAATAAATACATAATCCAAAAACCAGTAAAAAAATTCCCAAAATGATTTACAGTGAAAACACCAAAAATATAACAAACATGATAGACCACAAAAACTACCAACTAAAAATGAAAATCATACAAACTACCAATGCATTATTTAAGATCATAACATATTTATTAACACCACAACACCAAAATAAACCCCATTGATATCATAACCTAACCAAGTACCTAGATATAGCCCAAATCAAAGACAATAATGAAAACATTTTTGAGTAGATAATTCACTAGAAAACATAAAATACATTGCACCTACATCAAAATCTATCTCTTTTTATTAATATTAATCTTAATATAATGATAGTGAATTCCTTTACCAGCATGACAGACCCTTAAACCTACCTCTAATTATTAGTTGAAGATAATCCATTCCAATAAGTGGTATTTTATAGAATTCACACTTATCATAATAGATGGGTTGAATGAATCTTGAAGCATTCCAAGGAATACTTTATGGATTTAAACTAGGAAAAGTGTATGAGAATATGCTATATTAGTTATAGTATTATACAGTGTGTACATGAGATGTACTAACAACTCACCCTACTATAATAGGTTCAATTGAGGGGTTTTAAGGATTGAGATATCTATTAACACCTGATTTGTATGAGTTCAAACATGTGTAAGAATGTCTAGATTAGATTAATAAAATAGTTAAGTTTTTTATGTAATCTAGGATGAAAAGCATTTGGATTATCCAACATCTAGTGTAACATGTACACAACAAGAATATTACACAATAAGTAATCTACAAATAAGTGACAAGGTATGAACATAGGTTTTCCAATACTAATTTTCTCCTTCAACAAAAAATAAATTTCTTTAACCTTCACTCAAATCCTAATAAACATAGAAGTTAAATAACTTACATGAATTATAATTAATTTATTTTATGTATTTTTCATTTTATTATTAATTAAATAATGGAAAATTACTTAAATTATTAATCCTGCTTTCTCACCTCCAAATTTATTCTAAATATTTTATTTAATTTTTTTGCGTCGAGGAGCCAATTATTGAATTAAATAATACATATTTGATTAAACAAATGACACACTATGAGGTAGAGTCAATAAAAAATTAAATATTTAGGTTAAAGATATGTTCTTTAAATAAAATCTCTTTGTTTTCAAAGATGGTTGAAGACTATGCCACGAAAATATTCAAATAAAGACAAAACATAAAATAACATATAGAAAACAAAAAAAACTAATGAGCACATAATCCAAACTAAATAGTACTCTATTTTAACTATAAAATTCAATGAAATATATCTAGGATCAGAAAAGGGTAGTAGTTTAGAAGTAAATGCTTCATGTGAACTAGCTAGCAAACAAAATGGAAAAGATATCATATTCATTGGATTTAAAGTGAAAAATCACATCAATAAAGAACTTAAAATTACTAATATAACTTAATAGAAAAATGAAAACATTTGATAATTAATTCTATTAATTAGAAATATATCAAAAAAAATTGATGACCAAATCATGTTATATATAAATAAAGAGAGATAGAGTAAAAAGTAATCACTAAAAACATGCTAGTACATAAAATATAAATGAAAAAAACCTTAAATTTATCATCACATTATACGATTCAAATAAAGAAACAATATAATGAATAATATTGTACTATTTGAAAATGATTAGTCCTATAAGATCATAAAAGCATGACATGATTAATAAATCATTGCAATAAAGAAATTCATCTCTCTTAAACATGGAAATGCATCATAGTATTGGAAATGCATTGTTGGATTATAAATTTATGACAAGATTGGAAGTGCATCACATGATTAAAAATACATCACATGCTTTAAAATGCTTTGCATGCTTTGAATTGCATTGTAGACATAAAAATACCTCAAAATATTAGAAATTTTCATCATAAGATTCAAAAATATTACATGTTTAGGAAAGGATAAAATAAGTGTAAAATCATTGTTTCCTTGAAAAATCATACAATCCTTTAAAAATGCATCAAAATGTTAGAAATGTATGAATATATTTACTTATACACTTGGAAAAATAATGTCTAATTTTAGTTACTATTTTCAATCAGACTCGCATCTTTGTGAAGGTAGTTTTAGGTCTTCACAGTCTGCTAAAACATGGAAACAATCCTAAGCTATGGGTGGCCTAATTAGCAGATTGAATCTCTAGATTCTAAGGGATAGCTCCTTATGGTGTATCAATTAGGATCTCTACTCTATGTTACAAACTGCCAATAAAATGGAATAAAGAAAACTAAAGGAAAAATCTTATCTAATGATGGTGATACATCTAAATTTTTATTCATCCACTCAATTTTAGGTCCTAAAAACATTGATTAGATAAGAAAAAGACTAAACTTTCAATTCCATTTGACTCCTATGCATTAGTGTTTCATGAAAAGGTTTTATATGGTGATCAAAGATTGAGGAAAATGAGGGAATGGACCTAATTCAAGGCACTAACCAACCACTTACATCTAATGTAATTTCAACCAAAAGATATCAAACACAGAACATGACCTGCATAATCTCAATTAATAACTAGGTAAAAATCAAGACTTGAAAAGGAATAAAATTATATCAGATATGAAAATTAATGACATAAATATCCTATACCATCACCCTATAATCTAAAAGTAGTTTTTCTATATATCTAAAAAAGGTTACAAAACTCAAATTTTGGTAGAGTCTAGTCTTGCCAAAAGATGGATCCTTATAATAACTAAAAAAGCCAACTTATATAGAAAAATCATATAAAAGCCAAGATATTGGTGCTAAAAATAGAATATGAGATCAACTCCCACATCACCCCAAGTCCAAATCCATCTATGCCAAGAAAACCAAGCCTTCAAATAATATCTTTTGTCTTATGCCTTGCATGAAAAGCTCTTTGGCATTGAAAATGATGGTGAGCCCATTTCATAATCCTTATTTAGAATAAAGATTTAATTATTCAAATGTGCATGGATCTTTGGTAATTAAATTATCTTCATGCATGATACTACACCAATATTCAAAGAGAAAACTCCACTTGAAGCTAAGTTGGAAGTGTTTGAAAATGCTTTGATTAACAAGATAAACAAGAGTGCATGCATGAAATTCTATGTTAAGATATCCTTGAATAGTTGTACAATATTAAAATCTTTGATTCCTTCATGCATTTGGGTCTTCCTTTTGGAATTGAGAGTCATGCTTGAAGGTAGCTACATGTCTTTTCTAAGTCTAATTTTTTTGATTATTGCATTAAAAACTCGACATGCTCCTCACTGCAGTCTAATCTTACTTGGGCCACTTTGCATGATTTAAATGTGAGTTGTAGATCACATCATCAGAGTCAAAAGGGGAATTCCTCATTGTTTTTTACTAATAGTCTATTGAAATCCCACTATTTTCATAAACTTATGCCACTTGTCCCTGACTAATTGGTCCTTTAGATTGGCAATAGGTAACTTTATATTTCCTTTACCATTCTCTATTTTGGCCAATTACTATGGGATAATTGTTTGGGATCTTTGCAAAGTCCTCCTCTCAACTTTTCTTTCTTTTAGCATTTTCTTCAAATTAAATGTCCACGTCTTCACTCTTGGAATTTTCTTTCTTTCAATAAATTTTCTCGAAATAATTATTTATTTCTTTCCTTCAGACTTTCTCTTCAGACAATTTGTTTGAAGCTTTTATTTTTATGTAAATTTCCTTCAAACAATTTGTCTGAAGGAATTCATGTAAATTCCTCTTTAGCTTTATGAAAATGCCCTTTGGTTTTTTTGACAAGGGCCTTTTATTATGGAGTTTTTATCTCTTTCACCTTGAACAATTTCTTCTGGCAAAAAATCTGAAGGAAATTAGGTCTTGAAGTTTTTTTTTGCAATGGGTAATTCCTTCAAACAAATTATTTGAAGGAATTATCCATCTCAAAATTTTATAAATTGTCCTTCAAAATTTTGAAATGGTCCTTCAAAATAATTGAAATGACCCTTCATCAAAATTTAAAGTATCCCTTTGAAAAAATGGAATGGTCCTCTTGCCCTTTGAAACAGTTATTAATGACTTTTTCAAAGGAAAGAACCCTTTGAAAAAGTTGTAAAGGACCTTTAATTTTTTTTAACAAGGACCATTTCTTGTGAAAAGTAACTTTCAAAAAAATTAGAATGGTTCTCTTTCCCTATGAAAGAATCAAAATGGACCTTATGCCTTTGGAAAGACCCTTAAGATATTTTGAAATTACCCTCTTGGAGAATTCATTCATAATTTTTTCTCAACAAAAAATTCCCTTCAAGAAAGTGTCAAGTGTCTTTCAGAGTTTTTGTAATGGTCTCCTTCCTTAGAAAATTTGAAAAGGCCTTTCAAGATTTTTGAAAGTGTCAGTTCCTTCATATTTTTAGAAAATCCTAATTCCTTCAGATTTTTTGAAGATGACCCTTTCGAAAAAATTGTAATGACCAATTCCTGACGCTTAGACAAAAGGCATGGTTATGTAAGTTTTGAATGATAAGGGTTGAAATTCGACCTATGGGGTCAAAATTGTCAACATTTTGGTGAATCAATTGGGAAACATGCCTTCTATGTTTGAGAATTTAGACCATATACATGATATTTGAACTCATAAAACAATGGAAAATTTGGTCCATGACTACAAATTCTCTTTTGATCTAGAAAAGAAAACCTTCATCCTCCAAAATAAGAAGAGAAACACACAAAACATGAAAACTAACTAAACAAAGCAAATTTGTGAACAAAGCACTTATTTTGGGAAAAAGAGAACTAAAATAATGTGCTTAAACAACACTTGGAGAAAAACAAACAAACTATGTACAAGGAGCCAAGCTCTTCAGTAGCAATATTTCAGATGTATCCCATTGACTAGGATTGGAAGTTCTTCACCATCCATCTTTACAAGCTAGAAGGCATTGAAGGATTTACAATTGGAGATTATGTATAGGCCACTCCAAAGGGATTCAAACTTTTTGTGCCTTCCTGGTTTAGCTTTATCCTGATCCCACTTGAGGACCATATCTCCTTCTTTGAAACTTCATGAAGAAGCTCCTTTGTCAAACACTCTCTTCACTTGTGATTGATGAGTTTCCATGGATAGAAAAAAATGATTTCTTATTTCTTCCAAATCCATAAGCTCAACATAATTGATCTCCATAAGCTCATTCTACAATAATTCAAGATGATGAATTAGTTCTAAAGCAAGAAACTCAAGAGAAATGGGTAACCTCACTTCCTTACCATATACCAGCTTATAAGGAGAGTTGGCTATTGAACTTTTGTAGGTGATCCTATTAGTCCATAGAGCTGAATTTAAGTTGAGATTCCATGACCTCTGATTGTACTCAATAGCCCTTCTTATGATATTCAATAGGTTCTTATTCATAGATTTAATAAGACCATTGCCTTGTGGATAATAATTTGATGAAGTGATAAGATAAATTCTATGTTGAACAACCCATTGGCTGATATTAGTTCCCACAAAATCAATTTCATTATAAAAAATAATGGTTAAAGGAATTCTAAATCTATTAATCAAACCTTCATATAAATCTAGAACATTAGTTTCATTTTCTTCTTTCAATGCCATTGCTTTTATCCAACGTGTGAAATAATCTATAGCAGTTATAATCCATTTATGTCCTAAAATTTAAGGAGGATTTATGAGACTAATGAAGTCAAATCGCCATTGGACAAAGGGATGATCCACCACAATTGGTTGAAGAGGTAAAGATGCAAGTTTCACTTTTCCCACAAACATAATACACTGTTTGCACTTCCTTACCCATGCATGGCAATCACTAAATAAGCTAGACCAATATTACCCACCTCTCATGACCTTAAGGGCTATGTTTATTGTGGAAAAATTTCATCCACCATGTTTATCATGGAATTCTTTAAGAAATCTCTGAGTTTGGTGTGGCTCTATATACCTTAACAATATGCCATTGATATCTTTCTTGAACAAAACACCATCAATAAGCAAAAATGAAATTGATTGCAGCCTAAAATATCTTATTTTTGAAGCACTTAGATGAAAGGAATAATTACCATCTTGGAGATATCTTACCAAGTCATGAAACCAACTGGAAGGTGAGGTATGACCAACTGCAACCTCTTCATCATTTGAAACTAAAATAGCCTCATTAGTCTCTTGCAAGTCTTGATCTAGATGCTCACAAAGTAATTTGCCTCTAATAAAATTTGTGACCTTAATTTCCATGTCATAATCCATTAAATTGGTTATCCAACCAGATCTCTTCTCATTTATATCTTTGTTTAAATGGAACTCCTTGATGCTTGGATGGGGAACCATTAGGTGTATTTTATTGTTAGACAACCGTTATCTAAATTTTTTAAGAGACCTTATAAATGAAAGTACATTTTTTTTAACAAAGGATTACTTTGTTTCATATTCTTCCAAGCCTTGAATAAAAAAAGCTATTGGCTACTCCAAAGCCTCATGATTTTGTTGCATAAGAATGCCTGAAATGGTGTCCATGTTAGCATAAGTATACAAAATGAAATCTTTTGTTGATTATAGATTTATAAGTGTAGGAGCACTAGCTATGGCATTATTAATATCTTCAAAACTTTTAATTCCTTATTAGAACCAACTGAAGATCTAATTATTCTTTAGCATGGTTGTAAGTGGCTTAGCTAAAATGGCAAAATCTAAAATATATCTCCTTATGAAGTTGATTTTCCCAAAGAAGCTTTGCATAGCCTTTTTGTGCTTAGGAAAGGAAAGCAAAAGAATGGAGTCTACCCTTTCATAATCTATGCTTAAACCATGTTTTGAAATAACATGTCTAAGAAGTTTACCTTCATTAACTGAGAAGACACATTTTTTGGGGTTTAGAGATACCCCAAATTGCCTACACCTTTCAAACACTTGCTTGAGATGAAACATGTGATATTATTCACTCTTTGAAAACACTATTATATCATCTAAATAAATAAGTAAAAAATTGTTAAGAAGGCCTTGGAATTCCATATCCATGGCTCTCTGAAATATTTTTCCAACATTAGATAAACTAAATGGCATCTTTCTATATGTAAATGTTCCCCACTTGGTTGTGAAGGTTGTCTTGAATTGGTCCTCTTCTTTGAAAAGAATCTGATTGTAGCCACTATATCCATCCAACAAATAAAACCTCTTTGAACCTACATAATCTATAAAATTTGTTCCATTGATGGCAATGGATAGTGATCTTTAAGTGAAGCCCTGTTCAAATCATAAAAGCCAACACATATCTAATCTTGCCATTATTTTTCCATACCAGAACAAGATTTACCACCCAAGTTGAGTGTTTGATTAGAAATATAATAGCTAACTCTATGAGTTTGTGAAGCTCAGCTCTCATCAAAGGCTCAAGCATATGACTAATGGGTCTTTGTCTTCGTCTTACTGGTTTAGTTTTAGCCTCTAACTCAATGGTGTGTTGAGCTAAAATTGGATCAAATCCCTTGAGATAACTATATTTCCATGTAAATACATTATTAAAACTTGTTTATATCTCAATGGAAGCTTCTTTTTGTGAAGGAGTGCATACCTTACCCAACTTCAAAATCTTACTAGCTGCAATATCTACATTGGCATAGTGTTCTTCTTTTGTTGACAAGGATGAATTTTCCTTCCTTAAATCATCATCACCATTGAAAATGTTCTCGAGTGTGACCAATACCTTTGGTAACTTATTTGTTTTTAGTTTCACAATCTGATTAGCATACTATTGTAGGTGCTTTGATTGGTTTCTTGAATAAAACTTAGCCTCCTCTTGCAAGAATCTCACAATTTGATTGTCATCGTCGAACACTTACCAATTCTCATGATTATATGGAGTAGAAGGCACTACAACCACCTTTTTGTGTGACTACATTTTTTCATTTTTTATATTATTTGGGATACTAAATTATGACCCAATGGTAGCCAACCTATCTACGTGTTTATTTTTGAATCTTGGTATTGCCTGAATGTTAAAAGCTTGAAAATATTTAAGTAAGTCGCATATTATATGCTTGTAATATTTAAGTAATTTTTTTTACATACATTAATACCAATTACTTGGTGGATTACAAAATCACTATTACCAAACACTTGCAATGAATTGACTTTCATCTTCCTAGCCCACTGCAAACCGTGAACTAGTGCCGCATACTCTGTAACATTATTTGAAAAAATAAATTTAAACTTAATAGAAGATAAATAACTTTAATTTTTTGGATAAATAAAAATAATTCCAACCATAGTACCATGTTTATTCTTTGATCCATCAAATTTCAATTACCATGAACCTTCACTAGATTCATCATCCTCAACCATGGCTAGAATTGTTACATCATTCTCATGAAGGCAATACACACCAAGTCATTCTTATTCAATAAACTTATAAGGATCATGATCATGAAAATTATAATCCCAATCATCTAGAAACAAATATTAAACTCCATCCAAAGGTGATCCATTTTCTACTTCACTAGTTTTTAGCACATCATCCAAGATGATACCGTTAGTGTTGACAATACTTGACATATATGGATCCATATGGAAAAATGCAATAGTTTTAGAATGAATCATTACCTTGGTACCATACCTAGTTATAAACAAAAAATAAGTCCAATCAGCTGACAAATATCCCCCAATCTCTGAGGTGAAGTCCTTTGAAAGGCACATAGCAAAGTAAGGAGGCAAGTCTACCATAACAACATCCTACTCAATAGTAATATTGGGACAAGTGTGTAATTTAAATTTAATATATTTGATGATTCATACCATATATTTTGGTGACACATCCAGTTTTAATACCCCCATAGTGTTTGGCTCATAAATAAGGTTGAGCTTGACTGCAATCTATTTAGGCATGATTGTACTACTAGCTCCACTATCCACCATATAGTTATGAACCAAAGTATCACCTACTATCAAATAAAATTATAAAGGAGGAATTTTATTTTTTTACCTCAGTTTTATCCACCTTTTCCATCTTATTTAATTACTGTACTTATTTCTTAGTTTGCAGATCTGAATTAGTTAAGATAACTCCTTTTTCAACCAGTTTTGGAGACAATTTAAGAGATGAAAGATCTTGGATGAGCATATATTTTTATCCTGGAATGGAAAGAGAATACCATATGATATTTCTAATATTATAATTATTCATCTGATCCACTATACTGAATTGAGATCCACCAACCTTTGGTTACACTTTCTGAAAAACTAGCTGCTCATGAACTAGGGGTATTCGATGAACTTTACTAACCTCTATATTATAATATTTATATGTCTTATGGGAAATAAGTTGTTCTTTTTTACTATTAGAAAAAATATTATGATTAATTGAAACATTTATCACCTCCTACGATTCATCAATGGCTCTTATTTTATCTCTAGTTACAATTGTAACTTGACCACTTGTACTATTAGTTTTAACACCCTGAGTAAAAGCAACGTGATCATCCACTTGACAATTTATATTAATGGCATCAAGCTTCCCTTTAAATTTTTGAGTCTCTCCTTGTGATTCCAAAATTGTATCTTGGTACTAACCTCCTTGAAAATAAAACTCTTCTTGTGTCACTTGTGGCATAATGATGTTTTATGATACCAAGACTTGGTTTTGAGCATCATTGAAATTTGAGGACTGCCAATCTAAATCCTGCATCAAATTATTTTGATCTGGGGTGGGAATAATGTCATTTTAAATGGAGGGAGAATTAGGATCAAGGGAAGCATATGGATTACCTAGAGTTATGGCTCCTTGTGTTTGATAAGGTGGTCTATTCTCTCTAAAACCTTGATAAGGAGGCCTTTGATCTTTCAAGGGTTGATAAATAGTCTGATTTTATTATTGATAGGGCTTATTATACTAATATTTTTGTCTCTTGAGTTTTACTATTTCAATCCTAAAGAATTGTAATAGGCTTTTCAACTATTTTATGTCATTAGCTTGACTAATAGGGGCTATAATTTGAGCTTGAGGTGATGAAATAGGAGCTAAGGATGAAGTTTTAGGAATTTAAGGAACTTGAGGGGCTGGTATAGAATTCAATTCTAGGAATATATGCATTTGAGGTCTTCAAGAAGGCTTACTAGCTTGTATCAAACTATTCTCTACCCTAATTGTAACCTCATAAGCATATGGCCAAGTAGTACCACCTATCGACTGTATCACAACACTAATGTCAGAGTTAAGAGCTTTTAAATTATATAAAAATGCATATTAAAGAGATGGTATAATTAACATAGGTATCTTACTCCATGTATTTTTGAATCTAAGGTTAAAATTAGACATGAACTCATGAGGAGCTCTTTTTATGGTAGTTATTTGCTCAACTAAAGATAGGTGAACAAATTTATCCTCAAATTACTTGACTAAGGCTACACCCAATTCATCTTAGGTAGAAATGGAGTTTAGTGTGAGGCTTCTATACCAATATGATCCTTTTCCTTTGAAGGAAGCAACAAGTAATCTAATAGCAACATTATCCTCAACAACATGATGGACTGAATAGAGATTAGCTACATCTTGGATATGCTCAATAGGGGTTATTTGATTTTATTTTGAGAATAATGGGATGATGTTGGGGGAAGATACATGAATATCATCAAACTGGGATAGATTTAGTGGGATACCTCTATTGAATGGAAAAAATACCTAGTTTTTGATGGCCATTTGGATAGTGGGGATTGTAGTGCCTAGAATAATATGATAATCATGGGATAAAGATTAATTTTGAGGATATGTATTTTGCCTTCTAAACCTTGATCTCTTATATGATATAAATTCAAAAGGATTACCTTTACTATATAACTTTGTGGTAACCTTTGGCATGAAAGGATTACTTGAATGGTGCTATGAACCTTACAACCTGAAGAATCTTTAGCTTGTGATGAAGATGAATATTATAATCTATTACAACTACTTCTCCTTAGCTTCAAAATTTTTTAGATATGAAAATAATTTATTTGAGGTCCCACTCGACATGCCAAAAACTATTGTCAACTAGAGTCACATCCTTGTGAGGGTAGTTTCAGGCCTTCACAGTCTACTAAAAGATGGAAACAATCTTAGGTTGTGGGTGGCCTAATTGGTGGATTGAATCTCTAGATTCTAAGGGCTGGATCCCTTTGGTGTATCAATTAGGATCTCCACTCTATGCTACAAACTGTCAGGAAAAAGGAAGAAAGAAAACTAAAGGAAAAATCTTCTCTAATGATGGTGATACACCTAAATTTTGGTTCATATACTCAATTTTATCTCCTAAAAACATTGATTAGACAAGAAAAAGACTAAAATTTCAATTCTAATTAAATCCTATGCATCAGTATTTCATGAAAAGGTTTTATCTGGTGATCAAAGTTTGAGGGAAATGAGGGAATAGGTCTAATTCAAGGCACTAACCAACCACTTACCTCTACTGTAACTTTATCTAAAAGACATCAATAACATAATATGACCTAAATAATCTAATCAACTAGTAACTAGGTAAGAATCAAGACTTGACAAGGAAGAAAATTATATCACATATGCAAATCAATAATATAAATACACTATACCAACACCCCAAAATCTGAAAACAATCCTTCTATTTATCTAAAAAAGTTTACAAAACTCAAATTTTGGTAGAGTCTAGTCTTGCCAAAAGAGAGTTCCTTAAAATGGCTGAAAAAGCCAACTTATAAAGAAAAAGCATAAAAAAGACAATATATTGGCACTAAAAATAGAAGAGGAGATCAAATCCCACATCACCCCAAGTCCAAATCCAGCTATGATAAGATAACCAAGCCTTCAAATAGTATCTTTTGTCTTATGCCTTGCATGAAAATCTCTTTGGCATTGAAAATAATGGTGAGCCCATTTCATAATCCTTATTTAGAATAAAGATTAAATCATTCAAACATGCATGGATCTTTGGTAATTCAATTATCATCATGCATGATGATATGGAAATATTCAAAGAGAAAACTCCACTTGAATTTGAGTTTGAAGTGTTTGAAAAGGCTTTGATTAATAAGATAGATAAGAGTGCATGCATGAAATTATATGTTAATATCTCCTTGAACAACCATCCAACGTTAAACTCTTCGATCCATTCATGCATTTGAGTCTCCCTTTTGGAACTGAGAGAGCTATGCTTGAAGGTAGTTCCATGTATTTTCCAAGTCTGAATAATTTGATTATTGTGTTCAAAACTTGGTGTGCTCCTTATTGCAGTCTAATATTTCTTGGGCCACTTTGCATGCTATGAATGTGAGCTATAAATCACATCATTAGAGTTAAAATGGAAATCCCTCATTGTCTTCTGTTGATTGGCTATTGAAATAACACTAGTTGAATGCACTTATGCCACTTGTCCCCAACTAATTGGCCCTTTATATTTGCATTAGGTAACTTTATATTTCCTTTACCCTTCTCTATTTTGGCCAATTACTATGGGCTTTTTGTCTAGGGTCTTTGTAAAGTCCTCCTCTTATATTTTCTTTCTTTTAGCCTTTTCTTTAGACAAAATGTCTGTAGCTTCAATATTTGACTTTTCTTTCTTTTGGGAAATTTGCCTAAAATAATTATTTCTTTCTTTCCTTTGGAATTTCCCTTCAGATAATTTGTTCAAAGATTTTCTCTTTATGAACTTTTCCTTCCAAAGTTTTTTCCAAAGGAAGTCATGCAAATGCCTCTTTAGATTTATGAAAATTCCTTTGCGTCTTTTTGACAAGGACCTTTTCTTATAGAGTTTTTGTCTCTTTATCCTTGAACAATTCCTTCAGACAAAAGGTCCGAAGGAAATTAGGTCTTCCATTTTTTTTTGCAATGGATAATTCCTTTGAACAAATTTTCTGAAGGAATTGTCCATCCTTAGACTTTTGTAAATTGTCCTTCAAAATTCTGAAATAGTCCTTTAGAATAATTAAAATGATCCTTCATAAAAATGGAATGGTCCTCTTGCCCTTTAGAAAAGTTTTAAAGGAATTTTCTTAAGGAAAAGAACCCTTCAAAAAAGTTGTAAAGGACCTTTTGGATTTTTTAACAAGGACCATTTCTTGTAAAAATTACCTTTCAAAAAAATTGGAATGGTCCTCTTGCCCTATGTAAGAACTGAAATGGACCTTTTGCCTTTTGAAATACCCAACGGATCTTTTTAAACTGCCCTATTGGAGATTTTTTTCAGACTTTTTTCTCGACAAAAAATACCCTTCATGAAAGTATCAAGTGTCTTTCAAATTTTTTGTAATGGTCCCCTTCTTTGGAAAAGTTGAAAAGGCCTTTTAGGAGTTTTTAAAATGTCAATTCCTTCAAACTTTTATAAAATCCCAATTCCTTTGGATTTGTTTAAGATGGCCCTTTTGAGAAAATTGCAAAGACCAATTCTTGACACTTAGACAAAAGGCATGGTTATGGAAGTTTCAAATGATAAGGTTTGAAATTTGACCTGTGGGGTAAAAATTGTCAAAATTTACACATATGTTAATAGATTTACATTTTAAGGTTGGGTATAAATGGTGAATTTAATTTATTTTTAAAAAAAATTGTATATATTTTTTAGTAAATAGGATTCAAATGCCAGTAGAATGTTCACAAATTTTACAATAGTAGACCGATTATTTTTTATGATTTGAAAATAAAGAACCATCAGGGTAAAAAATAATTTTGTTATTCAAGTGGGGAACATTAACATTGTTTAATCCTAAATTTAGATAAATGAGGTCATCTAGGGTTAAGGGGATTAGATTAGATTTTACACAAGGATGGTGAACTAACCTAATAATTAGGAAAATTAGTAGAAGACTAAGACAAAAAACATTATGAATTTACATAATTGAGATTGTTAAAAATAGTAAAGTACAACTTTTGATAGATATTTTAATGAATTAGAAATAAATGATAATTAACTATCCTACTATGTGTTTGCATGTATGATCTGGAACAGGGTATAAGTGGATTAGAAGATGATGTTTTAATAGTCTTTATATTCTTGAAGTATCTTTTTAATAGCTTCAAAAAATTGTGTCATATCTATTTAGTTATATCAACATAGTTATGTAAACCTACTATAAGTGTCCTGTACAGAATACTAAATATATCTTGATGCAAACAATTGGAGTCTTTTGAGTTTTATATCTCATTTCTTCTAATGTCTTCATATCATGTTCATAAGTTATCATTCTTTGTCAAATTATCAAACCCTACATTTTCATCCTTAGAATGAATGTGGAAAAATTGGGTTAGTGGGATGATAGTGTTGAGCTAATTTAAAATACCCCTCTATAAGTGGGTGTTGCCTACATATCCAATAGTATAAATAGGGTCTAAAAATAATGTATTTATACCATATTTGGTGGTTTTTGTGTGCACATAGATGCAATGTGTAATAAGTGAATGCATGGAGTGACCTAGATTGTGACTTAGAAAATATAGCTCATGGAGTGCTATTTGAATGATTCAAACTTATATAAATATTGCTCCAATGAAAGATATGGAAAAGGGAAAAATAAGATATGTTTGCTCACTTAAATTATTGATTGAGTGCTTATTAATATATTTCCTTGTGAGTTGTATGTGATTTCTAGGTGAAGTATGAATGAGGGTCTAGATCTTTTCATGCATTTTAGAAGGATTGGTCCAGAGAATAATAATAGTAAGATGAAGAGATAATCAATTAGGCACAAAGAGATAGTAAATACGAGCCATTTGGAAATGCTTATGTCTATAATTATAAGGTGTAAAAATGATAGGTATTTGTCAAGTGTATAAGACTGAGGTAATATACGAATCATATTTTAATATCTACATTTCTCTCTCCTTCCATAATCTGGTAATGATATTTCTAGTATAATATAAATAAATGTATCCATGTGAGTGTACATCAGAGGATATCATATATGAATAACATGTTGGTGTGTACCTTAACTCAAAAGGATAAATAAGCTGTGTATGGGTCATGTAACATATATGAGTAACATGCCTAGGTAGATATAGCTTTGATGCACTCAGTATGTGATCAAATCAAGTCCTAATATGCATGATATAGATAATGACAATGTCTAGAGAGTAACATTACAAGCTCAATAATAAATCAAGAAAACACACAAGATCACTCTAAATAAAATCAAAAGGAAAAGGTCCAAGGAGACTTCATACAAGGGGCATGTTCAAATGTTGCATAATATAAGGGACATGACTTAGTAAAATATCCAAAAATCATATAAATGACATATTTAAATGTCAAAATACAATATAGAGTAACATATTGAAATGTACAGACAGAAAAGTGAAGGCATAAAGGCCACAATCAATGGAGCCTATTCAAATGCTGAAATAGACAATACAATGTAAGACAATAACAAAAAATTAAATAACTTAAGGATTTGGAAAAAATGAAAACATGGAATATATGCAATGAAGATGAAAATATCATACTAATTCCTAAACATATTTGTTTGTAAAAAATATTAAGTACATATCATATCAAGTATACTGTGAAAGGTACATGTATGGATATAGGCATGTACAAGTATATAAGCTCAAACATGATAATGGAAAGTGATCATAGAATTATATAAATTAGGTGTATCCTACTTAAATAATCATATACCCCTAATGTAATTATGATTTAGGTAGAGGGAATACCTAACATCTATATTTTTATATCTCATATATCTAGATATGCTTATATCACACTCAAATGAAGCATGAAATATATGTGTATATAGTAAATAATGATATTCTATCTACTAACATGGAGAAAAAACATATGTATAATAAATATTACAACTATTACATGTTAATTTTTTTGTATTTTTTTAAATATTTTGTTTTATTTTATTTTAAAAAATTGAACATTAATAAGCCTAGACACAGAGGAATAATGATGCAAATATATCCAGTGTAAATATTTTTTTAAAATTTGTGTACAAAAGTAAGATTTAAACTATTATGAGAGAATAGTTTGGTTATAAAACCAAAAAATGGGTAAATAACCCAAACATAATAAAAAAATAAATTAATTAATTAAAAAATTATTAAGTTTGTATCATACACGATCCCAACAAACTCCCCCTTGATCCAAAGGGGTATAGTAGATGAATTGGAGAAATGACTATGAAGTCATTAGATGATCTATGTTACAACTGCAAGTGGTGCACTATACCTATGAAACTGCATAAAATCTAATTCCACTCTATAAAAAAGCCTACCCTTCTGAGTTTGGCAAAAAATAACTGATGAACATGATCAAAGCCTTCTCATCCTTGGTGATCATCATGCCATACTATAGTAGAACATGAATAGGGATGTCTAACTACATCTACCCACATATGGTCCCACATAGGAACCCATCCAAGTGATAAACCCATACAGTGTATGGCACATCTCCTTGATGTACAATAAATGTTGATGACCTTTACTCAACACTAAATGTGCTAGTAACACATCAAATCATACTGTCATTGATGACTGATTAAAGACTAATAAATGTAATATATTTTCCCATATTGGATGAGAGGTGATAAGATATGCACCAAGATAATCAAACTCAATGAACACTATCTTCTCCATGTCATTAATAACAATGAGAGAAAGCCAAAAATGAAACTAAAAAACCACAAACTAGAAAAATGGTACTACATAAAATCCCAGTCTTGAGCCTACTAGTTCGCACAAGATAGGTGAATCATTGATCACTCAAAAAATAGTGTTATGTCCATTAGGACCATATACTTTGGCCATATAGTATGATTCATAATTAGAGGAAGTGTTAGAATAACTAGAAAACTAGAGTAACAAGAAGATCTACCACTGTAATGATTCATATAATTTGCTTCAACTTTCATTTTATGTAGAAAATGAGGTCATCAAGAAGGGAAGCCATCTTAAAGATGTCCAATACCACCACATTTGAAATATTTTGTCTGTTTCCTATGCTAATGAGACTCAAAAGAAGTTGAATCACTAGAAGAACTATATGAATTAGAAGAATGTCAATGATGATGTCTTTGTTTGGAAGACCTTGGAGAGTATTCATGTGAATGTTATGGAGATTGTTGAGAATGATGTGGAAAATGTCTTTGAGTGTTTCAGAGAATGCTTATGAAAATATCATTATACATGGTGATGATTTTTGTGTTGGGTGCCATTTTTTACATAGTGAACCTCATCAATAGGAATGCTTTTATTCTCTATAAATTGTCTCTCATGTTGAGTCAATAACTCATAGATGGTGTCAAATGTGGTGCCATTAGGCTTATCACTAAGCTATATAATTTTTAAAAAATTGGTGTACATATAATTAAGTCCATTAAATGTGATTTAAATTAACATCTCATCATCAATTTAACCACCAATTATGTAGTATTTTTGTTTCAATGTTTTCATGTGAGAAAGATATTCATAAATGTCTTCATTATCTATTAGTTTATTTTTCAAAAGTTACATAAGAAGTTAAATATTATTGTATGTATGTTTATTGTTATAAAATTAATTTAATGATTTTCATGCCTTCCATGCACCAATTTTAACTACCTCAATATGAATGATAACCTATTTGGTTCAAGATGATTTCAATAGGGCAAGAGCATGTTTATCATGTTTTATATATTCAACTAGTTTTTCCACTTTAGTTGTTGGTGGGGTTTATTTCTAAATGATTTCCCACAAATAATTAAATATGATAGTGTTCTACATGTTTATACTCCATTATTTGTAGTTTTTAGGTGATAATTTTCCATTTTCAAATATGAGATTGACAATTTTAGCCATGTTGCTTAAAAGAATAATCAAGTCAAGAAAAGGGAATGCTATTTAGGTTTTTCCTTTACCTTCAAAAAGGATTTCAATTATAAAAAAATATGTGAATTTTTAAAAATATTACACCTTATAACTCCTATTACACCCTTATATCACCATTTTCATTGAAAATATTTGTTTTATCTTTATAATTTTTTTATAAAAACTAATGTCAAAATTTAATTTTGACCAAAAATAATATTGATGGGTTTTTAACCCAAGACTCTTATTTATTCAAGTGAATAAAAAAATTTAAATAACCATCTTGCCATCAACTTTACATGGAATAATCAAGAAGACATTTGTTATATTATTTAACTGATAATTGTGAAAAATTAAAAAAAATGTTGTTGGAAGCACAATCACTAAGATGGGGGGGGGGGGGGGGGGGGGGGGTTGGGGGGGGCGGGTGTGTTGAATAAGTTTCCTTAATACTCTTTTAATTTTAATTCATCATTCATTTATTACCATTCATAAATAAATATCAACCCAATGTACATAAGCATGAAGAAAGCATTAATCAACCAAATCAATGCATAAATAATCATAACACATCATATAAATGAGAAAACCTCATGGGGGATAAAACCCACTAAAAAAATCTTGGAAAAATAGTCCTATAAATCAATGAATCAGTCTTTAACTGAGCACCAACCTAATAAGGATCACCACCCCTAATTTGCCAAGAACTCACTTGGTTTTAACAAGCACCAACTTGATAGGAAGTACCAACCCCTTATTGATCAAGAACCTAATCAATCAAAAATTAAAATGAATTACAACCCACTCAACTTAAAATTTTAGTGAAGCACCCACTTTACATAGAATTTCAACCCTAACTAGCTAAGTACCGACATAGCTAGGCTTTATCAATCACCAACTTACAAGGAGACACTAACCCCCTAGATGACTCAACACTAACTCAACCACCTGAAACCTTTGATCACCTTAAAAATAAATTATTTATCACAAAATATATGATGATATTATTCCTTATATTTCTCTCTTTATTATGCTCTCTATGACATTAACGTCATACTCAATCTTCTATCTACTCTCTCTACACATCAACTACCTCATCATGACCTCATCAACATATTTAGCATATATTAAACCTCCAATCATCTATGAAAAACTCATAGAATTATAATCTAATCATATATTCATGAAGGTTATCTTAATGAAAATCTACCCTTATGGTTTGGGCTTTCACACTCATGATTACATTCAAAACTACCTCTCACCCAAGTAAATCTATCATTATTCAATAAGCCCTCTATCACCTTGATTAGTTCAAATAGGCACTGATGTTCCTATGAAAACCTATTTTTATATATTTTTAACACCCATATTATGGTCTAAATTACATCCTCTTGCTCTTCTTTGTGATCTTTTATTTGCTTGGACACTCACTTCTCTAGCATGTCAATTAGGCCTTATTTTCATACAATTCACTTGATTTCACAAAAATTGGTCGGCCATGCACACTTGAATAATTTAATTACCTTGAAATAACTCATATATCATGTTAAAATAATGAAACAACCAACACATTAGGCCATTTATAGTTTAATAGTCTATATTCCTTCTTTAGGTCTCATGGAGACCTATTAGGCCTTCTTAGTCACACATTACACTTGTCTTTCTTTAAATTCTTGTAAACTCCAAATAAAATAGGAAAAATTATATTAGATTAAAATTTACCTTTATACAACTTTACTTTATGTCCACCACACCTTTTTGGTCAAACCACCACTTTAACATTTTCTCAAAATACTATTCATAATAGACATGTGCATACACAAAAAAATTGTCTTAAACAACTGAAGAAAAAACACCATTTTAACAAATAAATATGGAAAAAATTAAGATATTAATAAACCTAATTACCTTAGGTTCATCAAAAAAATTAATCATATGCTTCAACTCAAGGTATACATGCACAAACTCTTCTCTACAAGTAGCTCACTCAGAATTGCGAACTAGCCTAAAAACACAATCAAGAAAACATGAAATTATGACACTTGATTGAACATAATAAAGGGATAAAAATATATGAAAATGATATTAAAATATAATTATATAAACCTCACATAAAAATATCATAATCATTAATGTCAACTATTGGTCTTGTAGACCAATTTATTGACTTTCTCTCTCATAGTCCTTACTCACCCAGACAAGCCATTTTGGCTTCAATGTTCCAAATTTTTATACTAAATTCAAATATTTTAAAAAGTATTTATAGTATAAAAAATTCACAAAAAATAACACCATGTGAATTACATAAATCAAATTAGGGCATAAAGTCTCAAACCCATCACTTTCAAATAATTTAAATTCATTTATATGATCTTATGATATCATTATAAAAATATTATGGACAAGGATAACATTTTTAATTGGAAATATTGGTCTTCTAGACCAATCTCACAACCTTATACCTTCACTATCTCATCTGCACTAGATAGGTCAACTCATGAGCAACATTTTAATCATATAAATTAGTCTCCAAATATTATATCTAAAATTAACATGTATTAAATGTATTTAAAAACATATCCATGAACTTTAATTCATTCCTATTCCATGTTAGAACATCCCTAATCAACTTCTCACATCTACCTAGATTTCTCACTATTTACACCACTAGGTCTGTTAGCAACTGGTTAACTTGTAAGACTAGTTTAGCACCCCTAAGGGATATAAAATTATTAAAAACCACCATGGAAATAAGATAAAAGTCTTAATATTCAACCTTAATCCATTTATCAACTTTGACTTAGTCAACTTTGACTGCTATAGTAAATGTTCAAGAAATAAGGCCATTTTTGCAGGGTTCATTTACTCAATTAAAAAAAACAATCACACTTGGAGGTGTATAAGAGAGTTGAATACATTATCCAATCACTTAGCTAGCCATATCAAACCATTCTAATCACTTTATAATAATATCTTCAACATCAGGTCATTGTTAGGGTTCTTTAAGGGTTTAAACCAACTTCTAATCTTAAAAATCATTCATAAAGCTTAGCCCCTCATTACAAAAAATAATGGTTACGGATTTGAGATAGGACCCTTAACCATCTACAATGAATAGATTAGGTCCTCATGTAGATGTTGCACATGCCAATGAAGACTTAAAACACCTTCTTGGGTAGACAACTCTTCATTCTATACACTTGAGAGTCCTTAAAACTTATTATTAATTTAACCTTTAATTTTTGACTTGAAACTTCATGCACATGCTTAAAACAACTTGAATTACCTTTGTCAATGCTCACCTTCTCACCAATGCCTTGGAAATTAATCCTGATACCTTATTAGGCCATCATCTCTCTTTTTTCTCTATAATACTTTGACTTGTAAGTCACAATAGGTATTGAAGTTGACCTTCTAACCACCATCAAAGCTCTCAACACCTCATGTACAAAGTCAAATAACCTCTCTCATGTAACCTCTTATTAAAAGCTTTAACATAACATCTTCACAACTTGATGGAGCATATTCAAAGCTACTTATGTAGATCTTCAGAGCTCAAGTAATGATATTCATAACTCACTATGTTCTATGGTTTTTACCATAGTCAACACCTTTGACTTTGACCTTGATGACATGTAGTGATAGTCAAGTTATTCTAAGCTAGGAATGTGCATTTTCCTCTCTTCAAAGGATAAATTGGATCCTAAAATCTCACCAAAGGATCTATGAACCCCTCACAACATCCTTTTGACCTTTAATAATCTGCACTCATGCCATACATCCTATAATCCATAAAAATAAACTCTTTTTCATTTATGCATCATGACATCATGCATATTGGTCATCAATGACAACTCTAGCATCAATGACTATGCTAAACATATGTATGTGAAAAAATATTCACCACCATTGTATTTTCCTTAACCGATTCCTTTGTATTGTGGATCCCACACACAAAAAAAAAAAAAAAAAAAAAAAAAAAAAAAAAAAAAAAAAAAAAACCTTAATTAAACCTACTATGTTATGATGTATAGTTATACAAATTATGGAGAGGATATTTTTCTCTAGTCGTTGCCCTTCACTCAAATTGCCTACCGTTTAGATGGTGAATCAAAGATCAATTCATTTGAAAATTTTATCCTTGGTGCCAACCTTAATTTCCTAAAATAAATTTTAATTTGAGTATGCCCTTTAGCAATGAATTAAAGAACCTTTTTGATAGTGTCTTGTCTAGGTGGTTTGTTGATAAAAACATATGTTATCAAAAATTATCTTTGAGTGGCGTATGATAGGAGAGAAAATAAATTTAGGTATTTTCATCTAAAAAACACTCTTTAGGTTGTATGTGTTTGATATTAAAATCGTTTTTATTGAAATATTGAAAAATATTGAAAAAAAATACTCCAAATCATGCCATGTTTTGCCTTTTATGTTATTGAAACAAATTTGCTTGTATAGAAAAGATAGAATGAAGATAACCACCATACCATAAAAAAGATAACATCATGACAATGATGATCAAACCTGGAGATCAAATTAAATTTTGATATGATTTAATTCTACTTTATGCTCTTTCCCCTGGTTTCTTCAGGTAACGTACAAATATATTTTATTCAATCCTCCTTTCATCTCTTGTTGTGGCTTTGATACCATTGATCAGACTAGGATGAGGAGGAATAATGATGCAAATATATTCAATGTAAATATGTTTTTTATTGTGTATAAAGGTATGTTTAAAAATCTTATTAGAGAAGAAGTTGGTTATAAAACCAATAAACAGATAAATAACATGAACATAAAAAAATCTAAACAAATTAATTAATATAATTATTAACTTTTGATCATACATGATCTCAACAAAGACTTGGTAATCTTTAGCCAATTATTCCATATAAGGGATGCTCATTTTGAATTGATATGAACTCTAAATATAGTGAATTAAACTAGTAATGTTTCAATGGAGCATATATATGTGTTAATTGATAACACTATGTATATCCGTAACAGGTATATTTGGCCTAGAGTATAATTAGTAGATGCATTGATTTGTGGAACCCATTTTTAGTGTTATTTTTTTTAATTTGGAGTAGCATTAATAGTAATATGATTAAATTTTATGGAGTATTTGAAGATGTAGAACCTATCCAATGAACTTAAGATGAGGGTGAGAATATATGAGGAGTGAAAGATGTATAACCTTTCCTGAATGATATGTGTCATATCATGCATAGTAGAATCATAAAGTGTATCATGCTATTGTGGTTAGTTTGTACTTGTTGTTTTTTGTTTTATTTTATTTTTTTCGAAATTTAGATTCTCATTTGCTGGTGATGGATTCAATTAATAGGTAGCAAGTCTCTAATGTATAAATAGATTATGTGGTAAGTTATTGAGTGGATTAGAACAAATTTTGTTGAATTATTCATATGAATATTGTTTACCATCTATATGAACTATGAATCTGGCATGATTTGAATAAAGGATTATAGTTTCCTCATTTATTTCCATATTTGGAACCTTACATTTGTCAAGTGCCTCTTGATTTTTGACACATTTTGTTATACATCATGTTTTAAATATTTCATACATCCATTTCTATTTTTGTAACATTACCTTTTAGATCTATGATTTATTCTTTGATTTGTTCTCATTTTTATTTTGTTGGTATTTTTCATTGACAAAAGGTATCTTTGAGTGATTTGTATCAGTATTGCCACTATATCCCAAACCTTGTCAATCATTATGATCATATGTAGAGATTTGATAAGTGATGTCTTGTTCCTATTTTACAAATCCTTTATCAGGATAACCAAAATGTTGTACATTTTTTTCCTAAACCATATTGATTTGAAAGATTAGTATTATTATTGTGAGGTATATATATATCCCTTTTTTAGTTTGATTTTGATTTTTGAATATTTCCTTGCTTTGGTTTTGGCATTTGCAACTGTTTTGGATCCAAATTATTCTTCCATACCCATATTTGTTATTTTTACACTTTTGTTTTAGGAAAGGTTCTCAAATGTGATTGGGTTGCTTGATTCATGAATCAATTATCTGATCATCACTACTATTTATATTTTGTATTTTTCTTCAAATTGAGACAACAATCATTATGATGTCCATGCATTCTATGATATGCATAATAGTATTTTGACCTTCCAAGAGGATGTGTAGGAGATAGTTGGATCCCTTTGTTTCAAATTATTTCTATTACGATTTCACTTGGGTTGTTATTATCCTTTTGTTCACTTTTTCAATCACTTGATTTAGATGTATTCACATTAGTTTCATCAAATATTTAACACTAAATTTAGATAAACATGGTTATATAGGGTTAAGGGGATTAGATTATATTTTACACAAGGATGGTGAACTAACCTAATAATTAGATAATTTAATATAAAAATTAGACAAATAATAATTTGAATTTATACAAATGAAATTTCTAAAAATAGTAAATTACAACTATTTATAGATATTGAAATGAATTAGAAATAAATTATACTTAACTAGTTAATTGTGTGGATACATGTTTGATATAAAACATGATACAAGTGGATTGGAAGATGATCCTAGAATAGTTTTTAGATTATGTAAATATCTTTTCTATAGGTTCAGATGTTTAAGAAAATGTATTTATAACTAGTTGATCAACATATGTGTCTAACTGTGTCACATATATCTGATACAAAATAATGATGAGATATGGATGTGAGACACTAGATCTTTTTAGGTTTTTTATTTTATTTTTTTATTATGTCTTTAGATTGTACATGTAGGTTGTCTCTCTTAATCAAATTATCAAACTCTAGTTCTTCATCCTCAGAGTGATTGTGGGAAAATGAGGTAGTGGGCTCATAGTGTTGAGCTAACATCAAAGAACCTTGTATCAATGGGCACTAGATACATAGCCATTAATTCTAATAATGGATTTCACTAATGTAGTTCCCCTATGTGTTGGATTATGTTTTCACAAGGATGCAATGTGTGTTAAGAAAAGACATGCAATAACCTATCTTGTAACTTCAAAAATATTTCTCATGGGTTGTTGTTTGAATAATATAGATATGTGGAAACTTTCCTTATATGATTGATATGGCAATGGGAACAAATAGGGTAGGTTTTATCACATGAATGTTTCTTGATATATTTCCTCATGAGTTATACGTGATTTCAAAGTGAGGTATAAATGAGGGTTGATATTGTATATTTCTCAACCAATTTTAGAAATACCTCATAGTAAAAATATTAGGTTGACCTTTTGGATATGTTTATTTTGCAAATTTGATGACTCTTGGGCACTAGACACTTTATAGGAAAAGTGAACACTTATGTTGATGCATGTGTCTACCTAGGATGCAAGTGTCTATGGAGCTATAAAATATATATAGGTCCAAAATTGGTAGTGAAGGATAATAATAAATTTTAGAGATTTTTGCATAGTATAAAATGACTAGTCATTATAATAAGAATGGCTAGACTAAGATATAAATAATTACACACAAATATATAGTAAATACAAATATTTTAGTAATGAACAGGTTTAAAATTGAAAGGTACAACCATGATAATTACTTTTTGAATATATAATACTAAAAAATTATATAAATAAAATTTTATTATCTAAAAAAAGGTATTTTTGGTGATGTTCTATATGAGACAAATCCTCAAAATATGCGTTTACAAGTTTCATAATCTATGAAATTCACATAATTATGAAAATTCATGGCACATTTTCCTTCATAGTTGTAATGAAATATATGTAAATGTCATCTTATGTTGAAATGTTTTATGGGTTTTGTTTGTATACTGAATAGATGGTGACGCACTAAAAATGCAAAGTGTATATAAAAGCAAGTAAAGACACTATTATGATTATATGTGATACATTTTAAGTAATTATCTAAATTTCAATGCATTATTTTGATATGTATATATAGATTTATCAAATTGAAATAAAGATTTTATTGGCATATAATTCAACATTATGGAAGCAATAAAGCTCACAACTATGATATAATAAAACATTTAAAAATTGAATGGGGAAAAAGATTCAGAACAACATGATCATTATCAAACTAATTCAATAATTGTTGGAACATTATCAAACTAGTTTGATATTGGTCAAGATGTCCAAAACCCCTCAAAACAAATATATAGGTATTGCGAGAGTACTTTGAATATCTCAATGCAAACATATAGTTAACTAAAGGTTTTGAGACACTCTGGATTAAATGGTGATATTATTGTTGACTCTAGATGAACACAAAAATTGTAAAAGACTTAATAAAAGAAAAAATATAATCATAAAACACTGATTCCAACTAATTATCCTTATACATATTAACACATTAAAAACATACCAAATACTAAATTTGTAATAAAATTAGATTTATAAATAATTATAAATACTTAATTTTAATTAAAATATTAAAATATTTTTAACATATTCGTACACATATAAATTATTGGTTTTAACTAAATACTTATTATCACTATAATTTCCAATATTTTCACTCTTATCATTCTTCTCCTCTTAAACCCACCCTCATCTCTTTCTTATGTATTCTCTCTCATATTTATTAGCTTGTACTTGGGGATCACCTTTCCTTCATCCTTTACCATATTCTTGTTTTTCTCATAATCGGCAGTTGTCGGTTGTCTTCTATCAACGTTAGTCCACCGTTTATTGTCTTATATTTTCATATGAGGACACTTTTACCCTTATTCCTCTCATGATTGTATAAGTAATTGAGTTTTTTGCCTTGAGTAAATAATTTGTTCGTATTGGCTAATGCTTTTATGTTTCTTAACACGAGTTTATTGGGCTTTTGCAATGGGATGAGATATTCTAATCGTAATTAGCCAATAAATTTTTTGTTTTGAGATAGGTTTTTATAAGAAACCATGTTTTACTCGTTTAATAAATATCAAGTGATTATGGTTTAATAAATGAGATATATAATGTTCGTAATGACATTTTTATTTTAGTGAAATATTTTAATTATAATTAATAAAAATCTTGTTTTAAAAGAAGTTTCTATTTAAAAAAAATGATGTTTACCCACTCAAGGAATACCACATGATTGTAATTTAATAAAAGAAATATTTTTCATAATATTTTTTTTTTTCAAGTCCTTGTTATGATAATTTATGCATGCATCCACTTATCTATAAATTTCTATAATTATCATGGTAGTTATGTGAATTTGGCAGGATCTATGGAAGAAATTAAGATGAGGAAAATGGTTAATTACTTATCCTTGTGGATGGTTTTTATTATAAATACATGAGAGGACATTGAAAAGTAATACATTTTTTGAACTTTTTAAAATTTGGTTATCTAATAGCCTAGACAGTGTAAGGTGTGCTTTAGGGCATTTTAATCATTATTACGATTATTTAATTGTCAATGAAGAATATGGAAGATCTCTTTTATATTGGTTTCTATCTTACTGTTTTTAAAGAGGAGAAACATTTGATCATGAATTTCAATGAAGATACTAGTTTATTTGAACATTTTAATACTCAAAAATTTTGTGTTCATCAATTTATGAATATAAAAATGGTATGAGTTGTTCAAGTGTAAGAGGTTTCTTTAATTTATGAAACAACATAAGAGATTGGAGGTTTTCTTTCCTAAACAGAAATGGAATTGGACTTTCTATTAATAAGCACTCATAGAACCAATACTTTTAATGAAAATAATTTTATTATGAAATGGATTCAATTTTTTTTTAATTATATATTCTTACAATTAATGTTTTAATACTAGATATAAAAAAAAAATGGTAATTAATGGAACACAACTCATAATTCTATTGTTTTATGATTATAAATCAAATTATTATTTTTAGATTCTTTTGTTGGAATGGGATTTTCATAATTAACATATCGTTTGATTAAAAATCACTTGAAGACAATGTTACTTAATAAGAATATGTCATTTTACATTTATTAGTAACGTCTAGCCATAAATGACACTAATTTGTCACTATCATGAAACATTTCATCAACCAATTATTATTGCTAGTTAAATAAAAAAAAAAGATTTAAATGTATTTCATGATTATATATTGAATAATTTTTTTCTTTTAACAAAACAAACTTCAAACTCTCTTAACTATAACTTAATTGTTTGAATGTTTATATATTTTTCAATCTCCATAAAATCTATTATCTATGAAATTACTTGAATAAAATCGATCATCTTAATTTAGTTTCTTGTAGTTTCCCAATCAATTCCACATCAACTAAATATTTTTTTAATCTTTCAAATTATCTAAATCTAATTTCCATATTCAATTTTATGCTTCTATCATTTTACCTTAATTGATTTTAAAAATTTAAAGGGACACTATTTTACTTAATTGAAAGATGTAAGAGTATCATAGATATAAATTATTGGATTAGATTTGATTTATTGACAGATTAATTTTGAAAAAAAGCGAGTGGTGTGAACTTCCCAAAAGTGACTCATGTTGTCTTATCAATTTATCTTGAAAAGTTAAGATTAAGGATTAAATATACACATGTAGGGTCCAACAAAGGAGTTTAATAATTAATAGTCTACATGGAAATTATGACCTAAAAGACTAAGTTTTGCGAAGGATCATAACAGATATATCACACTATCTGATCATCTTTATCTTGATGACATGAACTATTTTTAATGACATGAACTATTTTTTAAAAAATGAGATGATGTCATCATGGAAAAATAGCTCACACCATTAACTACACCTTATAGCATTGATTTTTTGCTTACTTAGTTCTTCAAAGTGATTAATTATAAAAGCATCTCAGTGGGTGCCCCTCGGACCATCCGGTCAATCATAGATCAACAACATAAAGCATTTTGAAGAAGGAAAAATGACATCAACATTTAAATGTGTCTCGTGCCATTAGATATTCACCAAGCCCATCCAACAATTTTATCTTCCGTTATTGTAAATCAAATCTCAATCTTAAAGGTTCACATTGTGGGGCTCATATAAAAATATCTAAAAGTGAAAACGTGGAAATTGTGATGCGTAATTTAAAGACTTTTGGTGCTAATCTCCAACCATCCAATCACTAAATCAAAGAGCCTAAAAAGCATTGAAGCTGATACAGTAGAATCTAAAAAACTAAGCTACAGAAGAAGGATAATTATGTGCAGGTATAAACAAGCTTAGCTATATGCCTACATTATCATAAAATAATTACCTGTCTTCATTCTCATTTGCAGAAGCGTTAGCTAAAATAATTATTGAATGAAAATTAAGTTGTTTTATAAAGTGGGTTCAACTTGGATAAAGCTAATCAGAATAATATGGGTTTTAATACTCAACCCAATCAAGTATGTAAGTAGAAGTGATCCTAAAGAAGCAAGACTATGTTGGGAAATTATGAAGGACGAGTACTCTGAACTATGAAAGCCACCATAGTTATAAAGCCATAATTGAATTTTTGCGGAGGAAAAAATGCAAGTTGGTGTTCTCCTCTAATCTTGTACTTGGCAATTGATAGTGTTTATTATTTTCTAGATTTTATCCTCTAATGAGCTATTTTGAGAAAGTGTGGATATTATGGACATGTTCAGTCTCCGAGTTCCTATAACTTATATCTAAGCCTATTATATATTGTTAGGTAAGATTATTGTAAACCGTCTAATTTAAAAAGAATGTATTTATACATAATCTTTATAATTAATGAAAGTTTATGTGGCTTTTATATGTCCTTTTTTATTTTAATAATGGAGTTTCATATTCATATATGTGTTTTGATAAGAGCATGCATAATGATAGTGTGAATTGAATCACTAGAAAATTAGGTGGATGTTTAAAGGAAACAGAGTAATGAACATCAATAGAAAATAAGGTCATTTGGAGGTTATAATTGAGCACTGAAATTTGAAGATTGATGATCATCACCTCGAAGCTAGAACAAAGGTGCTCAAAATAGTCAGTTCAGTGAGCCAACAAAGGATACATGTCATCCCCCTTAGCATTTTTATTTTCACACATTGTATTTGGAGTGTTATGTGTATTAGAGGGAGTTAAAGTTATGGTTCCCTGTATGGGTTTGATGGTTTCCTAGTGGAACCTATTAGGAGTCCATATTAACTATTCAAGTGCCTATCACTAAAAGAAATTTGTATACTAGATGCTACAAACATTTTCCAAATCCATCCATGAAACTATGTCATGTTTGTATACTTCAATTATAGGAAACAAATCCTTGATCTAGTTGTTGTAGTTATTCTCTCACTCCAACTATGCATCAATTTCTTCATCATATTGTGTTATCAAAGGGGGTGTGAAGCTTTAATATATCAAAAATATCACTACTGAAATGATTTAGAGTAGTGATTATTTTATTCAAAGTACAATCCATTTTTGAGAGTAATAAAAATAATTTGATATTTTTGGGTATTAGTGAGTAAAAAAACCATAATATTATTACTTTAAAAAAAAAAATTCACAATAGTAGAATTTATTAAAACTATTATAACTTATTAAATATTAAATTAAATTTAAAATTAAAAACTACTTTGAAAATATAGAAAATAGAAGCACCAAACTAAAAAAGTAATTAGTGCAACTATTTTTTGTTTGAGAGTTGTATGCAAAAGAATAGTCTATTTTTTTACATAGAAGCAACTAATAAAACTATATAATAATGTTTGATATATTTAATGAAATAAAAACCTAAAAATTATTATATAAATATGAAATCAAGGTGCAAAAAACACAAAAACCATTGAGTGTGGTTGTGTACAATTTGATATTTGTATATAAAAATGTAGTCATGTTTTTTATGAAAAATTAAAAATTTGCACTTTTAAATGCCAGATTTTGGATTTAGATTTTGATTATAACACAAGATAAATATGTAAATCTGACTTTTGAAAACCTTCAAGATACACTAAAGAACTTATACTTGCTCCATGAAGCAATAAAATATGTCTGCAATAAACATATTCACAACAATACATATACATTTGCAACAACTTCCACTATGAAAATGAACTTCTTGAACAAAATATGTTCTCTCAAACACAATTTTTATCCACTTTCTGATCACCATGATTACAAAGGCAAGGTGAGAGCATATGGTGCACAAAATTACACACCTCCACTTGCACAACCTCCTACAAAATTAAAAAAATATCATGGAAATGGCCTTAGAAAGAGATATAATACTAAATATTAGGAACTTAATATCTCACATACATAAAATACATAATTTTTTTGAATAGATTAATATTTTATAGCTTTTATGGAAGAAATCGTTCAGGGGCTACCTCCTTATCAAAGTATTTGACTATAATTGATATACTTTACTTGGATGCCCTAGAATAGCTTATGTCCCTCTATTTATAATATTTTATTATATCCCACTCATTCATTCTATGCATGTGGGATTACTTATTTATGATATTACTATTCATACTACTATTATATTCCACTATTCTACCCTAACTATGCATTATTATCCCCTACCTATGTATATCACATATCCTCCTATGGATGATTAATTTCTTCTTTGTTTTATAGACTATCTTTTGGTGATATGTGTTTTCCTCATTTATTCTTAGGTTGTTCACCATCATCCATTGTATGAATTATTTTGTTTTGTTGACTATTTACAACTACTAATTGGACTTGTTTTCTTTTATCTTTCTTATAGGTGTTTTTTCTCTCTATTTCTCTGTAGGTAGGATTTTGTCCCCTTTTGTGTTTATTTGGTTATTAGTTGGAGTTTTTATTTCTATGATTAGCCATGCATTTCATCCCAATACCAATATGGATCTCTGGTCTCTATAAAAGCTTCCCCTGTAGTGGTTCATAGCTCTGGTCAAAACTGTTTACCTTTATGGAATAAAAATGAAATTTATATGTTCAACTTTCAATTAACAAAAAGATTATTATATAAATAAAAAAAACTAATTATAATAATATTTAATTTTTAAAACATATTTAATATTAACAATAACAATTTTAGATTTAAAATTTTAATATTGTGATGGTAAATTAATTTTGTGCAAACATAGTTGGAGGATTTAAAATTTTCCTTATTTACTTTTTATAGGCATGATTGAAAAAACACATGAGTGGAAAACAAAAAAAATATGAGTAAATATTTATATTTCAAAAATATTAAAATTAATAGGTTATATGTATATTTATTTAGTTTATCATAATTTGATAAATTTTTGAAATGTATCTATTTGGAAATAACTATTTTAATACTATTTTCCACTTGTCAGATGAATAATAGTTAAAATTTTAATTCAATTTTTTTTTTTGTAAAAACAAAGTTACACCTTTTAATTCTTCTGGAAAAGAATTAAATACCATAGGGTTTTGCTAACATGAATCTTAAATATGAAAAAATGAAGACAAGGATTCATAGAGACACAAATTTCACGTGAGAAACCTCTTTCAGGTAGAAAAAACCAACATAGTAAACTTGATTTAATTGGAAACCAATTTTTTTTATAATGTTAAAACCAAGATTCAAGGTTCTATAACCATAATATGATATTTTACTATATATTACAATGTACACCACTTGATAGTGTATATTTAACATTCAATAACCCTCACTTCACATATACTTGACTACATATCAGTCAATGCATTGTTGCTTGACCTTGCTTACCATATCTTTATTAGGCACTTCACTTGTAACATTCACATAATAAAACAATATACATTCTTTAACTACTATGTAAATTGAACAATGTGTATACCCGTGATATTTTTTTCGCATTATCACTTTCTTGATGATTTATATTGTAGGAATTGGCATTCTATCAATCTGCATGAGTTATCATCATAATGAGTGCAAATAAAAAGGGGCAGGGTCTGCTCATTTTATTTTTCGTGAGATGTTTTCATACTACTATGTAATAAATTTACTCCTATAATAATATCCTTGAATCCCTTTTTGTATTCTTTTTATATCTGTTTATGCCCAATTTTTTTATCCACCATGTATTCCTACTATATTGGCCTATATATATAGTCTATTTCATGTCTACTTATCCCTATACTATATTGGCTTGATCAATGAAAATTATAATTATGTCCTTGTATTTACAATCTAACACAGTTCTAAGGCAATGACAAAAATTCAATTATAATATCTTGGCCAATAACTTGTGCTTATAGTTTTAAGTGATATTTGGGTTTAGATATATAAACAAGATCATAGTTAACATTCCCAACACACACAATACTCATCTAATATAGTTTGACTCACATCTTCACTCTTAATTATTAAATTAACTAAATAGATGTTAAAGTATTATTATTTTAGATCAAGTATTGTTCAATGTCATTAAAGTTTGATAGGATTTGAATTGAGGAGTTTTCTCATACCCTTTGGACCCATAATAAATCACACACACACACACACACACACACACACACACACACACACACACACACACACACACACACACACACACACACACACACACACACACACACACACACACACACACACGTGTGTGTGTGTGTGTGTGTGTGTGTGTGTGTGTGTGTGTGTGTGTGTGTGTGTGATTTATTATGGATCCAAAGGGTATGGGAAAACTCCTCAATTCAAATCCTATCAAACTTCAATGACATTGAACAATACTTGATCTAAAATAAATGTGTGTGTGGTGTGTGTGTGTGTGTGTGTGTGTGTGTGTGGTGTGTGTGTGTGTGTGTGTGTGTGTGTGTGTGTGTGTGTGTGATTTATTTTAGATCAAGTATTGTTCAATGTCATTGAAGTTTGATAGGATTTGAATTTAGGAGTTTTCCCATACCCTTTGGACCCATAATAAATCACACACACACACACACACACACACACACACACACACACACACACACACACACACACACACACACACACACACACACACACACACACACACACCCCTATATATATTTTCCCTTTATATTTTATGTATTCATCATGAAACATATCTTACAATGTTACATTAAAGATAAGGGTAGAGATTCATGCACTATTAAGTCAATCTAAAGGTAAATATCTATACACTTATTATATTTATTTTATTTACTTAGTAGATAGATCTCATTTTATTATTTTTATAGTATCACATATTTTATTATCTCATGTGATCCTTATACCATGTAATGTATTGTATTATAGGGTTATTAGGTTTTAAGCTATCAATCTAGGTTGTATAGACTATAATTATGGTCTACAATTTCATTGTTAAAATTTTTAGTCTAGTTCTATTTTCTATCTTTGCTTTATGTTACCTTATTTCTTAGTTCATTTCATGTAATTTTCATATTATATCTATCATATAAATTTTTTACCATTGTTATATCGTTGATTTGTTTTGGGATATATTTAAAACCATACCCCATATCTTACCCATAGTATTTGAAACCCTATATCCTTGACATTGACAATGGATTTTACTCTACTATATCTATATACATTCTCAATATCATTACTATACAAGCTAAATATATGGAGGATCTATGTAATGGTAATTTTATTTCTAACCTAGTCTATATAAGTAAGAGGATTATTATATTGGTCATATTAGCTTGGACATACATTTTGATGAACCCATTATGAATCCTCTCCCACTATTTATTGGATTTTATTCATGTTTCCATATCTTTATTCTTAGATCTTTAAGTTTGACAAGTATCTCTTCTAAAATCCTACTTACTTGCTTCCTAACTTCATCTTCACTTTCATATTCACCATCATCTCAAATATTTGTCAAGATTTATATTTTTTCCATCATTTTTCAATGGTGAGTCCTCTCAAGATTTTTATTTCAAAGCCTCGACCCATTATACTTTCATATGCATCACTACTTTCTACCTTATATAACTATCATTAAAGGAAACTCCTCCTAGTGAAATTATTTCACTACATGTCCCGTGGTTGAGGATCTCCATGACACTTTTCCTACTTATGATGTGAAATATTCATCCATTTATGAGGATTTCCATGACCTAAGTCTAGTTGATCGAGCACACAAGGCTTATTGAAGGTTGAAATCAAGATGAGAGTAGAAACTAAGCACTATGTATTTAGAGATAACCTTGCATTACATTAGAAATGGATTGGTGAATAGGTACATATATAGATAGAATATAGGTGAATCCAAACCATACCATGCATGTGGGAATAACTTCCCAAAAATTAGTGAAATAATTATATCAATCCAACATCCTCATAAATGTGTAATAAACTTACACAATGTACATAAAAACACACAAACAAGACAGCTAAATATAAATGTAGGAAAAAACATGCACATCAACACCCAAACTTAAATTTAGCTTAGGTGGCTAGAATAAATGGGTTCTAATAACAAGTCCCTTATGAGGTACCAAATTATAAATCAACTCTCATAAAGTGGATAAAGGGGGAGAACCTATGGAAAAAACTCCCCCCAAGAGAGAGAGAGAGAGAGAGAGAGAGAGAGAGAGAGATGAGAGAGGAGAAGAGAGAGGAGAGAGAGAGAGAGGAGAGGAGAGAGAGAGAGGAGAGAGAGAGAGAGAGAGGAGAGAGAGAGAGAGAGAGAGAGAGAGAGAGAGAGAGAGAGAGAGAGGAGAGAGAGAGAGAGAGAGAGAGAGAGAAGAGAAGAGAGAGAGAGAGAGAGAGAGAGAGAGACCCCCCTAAAGGTGGATGATGAATTATTTTTGGACTCCATGTCAAGCTCATAAGATGACCAATGTTGATAACAATATCTTATGTTTGAAGAATAAAGAAGATCTATCTGCATCAAATAATGTTTATTCCTCTT
Source organism: Torreya grandis (assembly GCA_037957365.1). NCBI lineage: Eukaryota > Viridiplantae > Streptophyta > Pinopsida > Cupressales > Taxaceae > Torreya > Torreya grandis. The sequence continues at coordinate 174,020 of JARHVA010008134.1, read as the reverse complement.
GATAATGGAATAATGTGATATATTTAGTAAACTTTTCCCATTTCATAATCGAATATGAAGGAAATAGTATGAATATATCTAATATGGTCCAATTTAATGTGTGGCATAGGTCCAAAAATATCATGAATATGAACTATATATAATGCCACTAAAATCAAACATATCATAATAAGGGCATGAAACATTCACTAAAAGAGTTCACATGTGAAGTTTATATCATGGCTCAATAATTCTTTAAAATAAATAAGATACTATAGATGAAGTATACATATTGTCAAAATAAATATCGATAAGAACTGATATGATTCATTGATACTTTGACTAGGTGCACTCACATTGTTGATGAAGATGATATGATCCTCTAAAGAATATATATGTGATGGCTTTGTAATAGAAAAATACTAAATATAAATTTATGTATATTATGTAATAGGATAACTAGGGTTGGGTATAATCTCATCCATTAGTGGTGGCTCAACATAAGGAAGCACATTATCTATTAGGAATGTTTCATCACAAGAAATAGAAATAGGAGGAGAGTGTAAAAAAAAATCTTAAGTGACAATAAAAAGAGGAGGATGAGTGATATATATCTAATTAGGATCTTCAAAAAGAGTATGAAGAGTGATATAAATAATAGAGAATCACTTTGTGTGCTCCACATGGTGGTGTAGATCCCATAAAACTTACATCAATAAGTGACCATAAACATAGTCAAAAGAGTTATCCCAATCATTGTATTGATAAGGGATATTGGGGTAAGGAATTTGTCCATATATAAATGTAATAAGGTCCTACTCCATGAGCAAGCATTTCATGTATATTTTTCATGAATCATATATTTTTTTTGAAGAAGAACCACTTAGTATAATCATCTCTCTTTATCTTTTGGTATATGTCATTTAGACTAGACATGACTTTGAGTAAAGACACCAAATAAGTGTAATAAGAAAAAATATACATAATTAACTCTACAGTGGCCACCAAAGAGTCACATAATTCATGTAAACTAGATGTGCACACAAGATATAATTTAGGTCCCATAAAAACCCCCTAATATAATCATCAATGAACCCCTTGTGTTTTTAATTATAAAGGACACTCAAGTGTTGGACATTGGATTCAAATGAGAATGCATCTATGAGTAATTAGTGATTTTGATGTCAAAACATATAAATACACATGATTCATGTGAAACAATCTAAGAGAGACGTTAGGCTCTACTAATAATGCATCCAAAAGGAGAGACAAGCAAGAGGTGGAACAAGAAAGGAGAAGAAGAAAGTTGTTTTTCTTATGTAGGGATTTGGCCACCTTCCAAACTAAGCCTCACTCTCTAGTCTTTGACTAAAAAGTTGAATAAATGAACGAAATGAAAATTAATCTCCCTTAAAATATTTTTTAACACAACATTACTTTTTATATAAAATAAATCAAAAAATAATATAATGTTTTATATAAATAAAAAGTAAAAAAATATTATTGGCATTAATATATCTGAGAGATATTATATTAGTTTTAATAAAAAAAATTAATTATTTTTCATACACACAACTCTAATGATTAAAAATGGTATCATTTTTATAGAAAAAACAAAATACTACCTCCTCATATGCATAAAGCATTTACCATCCACCATTCAATATTATCCCCACTCTACGAAAAAATTCACCTTTCCCCCAATTAATATCCACCACCATAGATTAAATCAACATCATGTGATTATGTAAAAGGCTTTGCCCCCACCATTTAATAGAGTCAAATCTACTAATTTGAAAAAACTAAATGTTATCTAAAAACCAAAAAATTGTCAAAAATAGTGGTTTTTGTACTTGGCCCTGGGAGGATTTGAGAGCATGCACTTTGGAGGTTAGAGATAAATGTCAAGTCAAAGTGGATGAACTCAATAAATGGAGGATGGTGATCAAATAATATATGTTGAGGCCAAGGATTTTATAGGTAGTTGTGAGTAGAGAAGTGGATGACAATGTAGTGGAGGATTTCTCAACAAGTGAGAACAACATATGGTGAGCCATAGGGTTGACTAGGGTGTGTGAAATTGTTTTGAGTAGAAACCCAAGTGCGTGGGTGGTTCTATGAGTCCAAATTTGGAAGGTAAGAGTAACTCTTAGCCAAGAATGATAATCACGAGGGATAAGGTCATGTGGGTAGGCTATCTAGATTGGCATATTCTACATAGATTGAAAGTGCATTTGATGGTAGTTTAAAATGGAAGTAGAAACTAAATTATTGCCAAAGGACCAATTAAAGAGCATGTTACCAAATCCTCTAGATATTACACATTCCTACATTATAGTTGTTACAAGCTAGGTCATGGACTAAGGAGGATAGTAATAGGAGAGAAACAAAGACTACCACATGAACAAATAGAAGCTGTAGGAGCAATCTAGTAGAGGTATACACTGAAACACTAATCCATAGAGGAAATAACTGAGTTTAGCTAAGGTAATGATTGTCACTTTTCACTTGTTGTGTATTTTATTATTGTAATATTTAATAATGGATTTAAAGCATTGGAAAACCCATAGAATTAGAGCCATAAATTATCCAAATTTGTTTTTCAACCATCTTTTTATATTAACAAGAAACAAGCAAATGCATATTCAAATTCTAAATTATAGTTAGAGGAGGATGAAACCACATATGTGCACAAATATATGTATTTCCCCCTCACCAATTTTTAAACTACTCAATATTTGGTACAAACAAAAAAAAAATCCATTACCAATGATCTATGCTATGATACCACAAAAGATTCATCCATTTATGAGGATGTCCAAGACCGACAACTAGTTGATCAAACACAAAAATTATATTGAAGATTGAAATCAAGATGAGAGTATAAATTGAACACTATTGTATTAAAAAAACATTGATTTACATTATAAATGTGTTGATGTCGAGTACATATATAGGTGGAAGATAGATGAATTTCAACCATACCATGTATGTGGGACTAACTTCCCAAAATAGGTGGAAGAGAGGCATCATGCCAACATCCTCTTACATGTTAGATAAACTTCCCCAATATACAAAAAAACACATAACTAAGAAATCTAAATATAAGTGTAGGAAAATAATACACATCAACATGATGATCCCCATGAAGACCCTAATGATAGCACCTATAGTGGGAGTAAAGATCCCAATATAATATTATTATTTATGATGATGCATATTAGGATCCCTATAGCATAGAAAAAGACCCTAGTATGACAAATGATCTTTCCATTTATAATGATTTTACCTTCGACATTTATAACATGGTTTAAAATTGATATAAATGTTTTCCTATATGTGATGATGATGTTTAAAATTTAGTTGAATATCCTAATTTTTTAGTGGATACTCCCATTTATGAATTTTATGACATGGATGAAAAATCATATCAAAATTTTCCCATTTTTGACAACCATCAAAGTAACTTAAGCATTGATGAACATGTTTCCATTTATTTGTAAATACCCTCTATCCTAACCTTTGAAAGCCTTAGATGGATGAGTCACAAAAACTTAGCTCAAATTTAACCCTACTTTATACAACCTAATTTTGTGAACTCATCAACTTAAGAAGAGCACCTAAGTCATATGCCTAATATAAAATTATTAATGGGTTATCCTAATCATAGAATATATAGGACTATTTAGATATATCTTATATGTTCAATTTTAGATTTAGCCTCTTTCAAAATATCAATAACCACAAAATTAGTAGCATAATATTACATCATCCATACCCATCTATTTATGAATATGGTTCCTTTTACAAATAGTTGTATTGGCCATGACACAAAATATGCATATAAAAATATAAATATGACTTTTGTATAAAATAATTATGTTGTCCATGACTAGTAATGTGAAAAAATAATTATCCTTGACCAAATGAATTGCGTCAGTAATGACATAAAATGTGTGGATATAGTCTTATAATTACTTATCACATGCAAATGCATTCCCCAAGACTCAAACATTGCCAATGTAGTTTTAAAATTATTTTTATCACAATTAGCTCTCTCTCTCTCTCTCTCCCTCTCTCTCTCTCTCTATGTGTGTGTGTGTGTGTGTGTGTGTGTGTGTGTGTGTATTAAATTTTAGTGCCACATATTTTTCACACAAGTACTCAATCCTCATAGTAGACACATGGATCTAAGAAAGGTCCTAAGGAGTGGGGAACACACTATGGGAATGTAGGTCCCATTTTTGCATACACTTTAGCCTTCATAAGAATATATTTATAGATCAATAGTAGCCCAAAATTACACTTGATAGGTAGGGTTATCTAGGTCATTGATGTTGGAAACTTCTAGTCTTGAAAAACTATTTAAAGTTGTGTGTGTGTGTGAGTGTGTGTGTGTGTGTGTGTGTGTGTGTGTGTGTGTGTGTGTGTGTGTGTGTGTGTGTGTGTGTGTGTGTGTGTGTGTGTGTGTGTGTGTGTGTGTGTGTGTGTGTGTGTGTGTGTGTGTGTATTAAATTTTAGTTCCACATATTTTTCACACAAGTCCTCAATCCTCATATTAGACCCATGGATCTAAAAAAGGTCCTAAGGAGTGGGGAACACACTGTGGGAATGTAGGTCCCATTTTTTCATACACTTTAGCCTTCATAGGAATATCTTTATAGATCAATAGTAGCCCAAACTTACACTTCATAGGTAGGGTTCTCTAGGTCATTGATGTTGGAAACTTCTATTCTTGAAAAACTATTTAAAGTGTCTTGTTTCAAGTAAATACCATTTTTTTTCCTTGTTGACATCAATTTTCCTCCCTAAATTATTTACCCTTGATAGGAAGGTTTGTTTATAAATATCTCCCATGTTATTTATTTCCTATTATTTATTTGTTTCAAACATGTTAGCATTAGGACAGCATTAACATTTTCTATTTTTGAGTAGATCCTATATCTTTTTTTAATTTTAAAATACCCTCTTGGTCATTGCCTTATTACTATTGGATTTTTATTATCTATGTTTTAGGATATTTAATTTTATATTCAATTATTTTTGGATGTTTGGATTCATTTCTCACTTTCATGCTTTCATGTTTCACATTTTTATGAACCATCTAGTTTTATTTCTAATTTTCATGTCTTTGTTATCTTTTTATTGGAGTTATTTGGTCCTAAATCTAGGATTAAAATTGTGTCTTATAAACATCGCTAGTTATTATTTTCTTGGGTATTTTGGTTCTTATTTAGCCCTATTAATTTTAACTTTTCAAAATTTCTTTGTTTTACAATATTCCTAAAATATTTTTTGATTTGTATTTATTTTCTAATTGTTGGGACTTATCATTACCTTTGTTTGAATAAATAATAGTCATTTACCTAAAGTAAATGAGTAATATAATGAGCTAGTGCATCAATGTGTCAATACAATAGTGACCTTGTCTCCTTATTTGAAGCATGCAACAAAGACCGATTCTGATCAATTATGTCATGCAGTGGTGGATAAACTTAACTCTCTATCTACATTTAGGATCTTGGGTTAGTTACATTTAGTTGTCATTGCTAAAAACATAATATCATGTCTAACCATGTTATTCACTCCATACATTCAACATGCTTATAATTAGCACCATAGCAATACATTAGCACATATTTTAGAAATTGTAGATAAAAATAGTGATTCCATTGATTTAATTTTAAAATTACAATCACTCATACACTAAATCTTACTAATGAATAATGGAAGATCACAAATTTAATTCAACATCATTTCCTCACTATTATTCTCTATCCATATAATTTATAAACAAAATTAGGGGGTATTTATATATGATCCAACCCCTCTCTTTAGGTTACATCATTAATAAAGTAGTGATGACTAGCCAATGACTATTTTTAAAAAAAAAATTATGGTGAACCATTATAATATAACCCTTATTACTCAGGACTAACAACCCCCATATAGTCTCTCCATGCTAGATATTCATTCTAGTGCTCATATTATCTCCTAAATAGGTACTAGATTCACACTTCTCTTGTCTCTTCTAATGCTTATCTGAGCTAATTCATAACCTTCTACACTTCATGTGCCCTTCTCCAAATCTTATGCTTTTTTTGAATCTTATGCCTTTTGTATCTATGTGGTTTTTATATCCTTATCTCCCATAAATCACTATTCAATACATTTCACTTCCATGCCAAGGTCCTCTACACCATTTTCACACCCTTTTTCTTCATTGCTATGGATCCAAAATAATTAAAATATATAAATACAATATTTGGAGTCCAACATCACCTCCCACTATACCAATAGTTCATCCTAGACTATGTTTATGATTTTTCAAATAATAATAATTTAGGTCCTTCTTACTATACTTGGCATTTGATCTCCTCTCATTATTTAAATGTAGTTTGAAGATTGGAAGTAATAACTTCCATCATGCCATGTAGTCACTTCATTTCTTTTGGATGTTCTAGGAAATCACCTATTTGAGTCATAAAAATTTCAAGCTTATACTTTTCATCCTTTTATGCATCTTTGAGTGACATAACCTTTGCCAAAAATTGCCTTCAAAGTGTTGAAAAACTAGCATTACGTTCTTAGGGATGGGTGATTATTTATTTCCCTAGTTATTTCTTTTTCTTCATTGCTATAGATCCAAAATAATTAAAATATATAAATACAAAATTTGGAGTCCAACATCACCTCCCACTATACCAATAGTTCATCCTAGACTATGTTTATGAATTTTCAAATAATAATAATAATTTAGGTCCTTCTTACTATACTTGGCATTTGATCTCTTCTCATTATTTAAGTGTAGTTTGAAGATTGGAAGTAATAACTTCCATCATGCCATGTAGTCACTTCATTTCTTTTGGATGTTCTAGGAAATCACCTATTTGAGTCATACAAATTTCAAGCTTATACTTTTCATCCTTCTATGAATCTTTGAGTGACATAACCTTTGCCAAAAATTGCCTTCAAAGTGTTGAAAAACTAGCATTACGTTTTTAGGGATGGGTGATTATTTATTTCACATCCTAGAATACCTTGGCATGCTAAGATCTATCTTTGATATTTATTACATCTTCAACCAACTATTGGCATTGTTGCACCTCGTACTAAAGTTGTGATTCCAAAATTTTATTTAGTTGTGTCAGTTTTATAAAAATCCCCATCAGTAATTGGAATAGTGGAGCCTAATTTGGTCAAAAATCTTTTTAATATGTCTACATGAATTATCTTGTTACCCTAATTTGTTCATGATGGGGTTTCATTTAGTTCTTACATTTATTGATCATGATTTATTTTTTATATGGATTTTCTAATGAGAGGAATCCCATCAAAAAGTGTTAGATCAAACTTTAAGACCATCTAAAAAATCTCTAGTGTCCTTAATCAAGATGCCTTGATTGTATCATGTTCATGATTGAGTACCTCTAGTTCCTCTTCAATCCTTTTAATTTTATCATGTTCCTCTTGATACATATGGATGACCTCTTGATGTTTTTGGTAAAGTTGGCCAACATCATTGCTATAGAGAATATTTTTTTTGAGTGACCTCAAGAGATAATTTTATAGGGCTGCACCTACATGAAATGCAAAACATTTAAGAAGATACACCCAAAGTAACTATAGAATATATTCCCACTCTAGGATTCAATATGTGCTTCCCTTATTAATATCAAAACATTTTTCATCATTGTATATATCCATATAAAAAATAATTTATGCATAATTTCAATAATGCTTTTAATTTTAGAAAAATAATACCATAGATAATGTTTCTTATAAATTATTCCTTGTTGTAATATGGCATGAGAGATAAGGTCATCATTACCCTCATTTGTTTGCTTTATATATTACATTTCTTTAATATGACCCTGGCCCTTGTGAGGGTCACATTCTAGATCTACAAGTTGAGGACTCATATGCCATTGGTCGCTAGTGTCAACATCTTAGTCCTATGTACTAGGGACTTCCCCTCTTCCTACCTTTTCCTAAATAGTTTTTAGACTCTCAAAATCCCATTATGGATCATCAAAATCATGTTATTAATTATTAATTTTAGGGGTGGGTTATTTTTTAGGGCATGCTATTTGAGATTCTTCACTTTGTTTAGAGATCATAACTTTGGCCACCAAAATCTCTAGCCCTAAATGAAAAACTGATTGTAGTGAAACAATGATCCCATATTTCATTTTTTATTCAAGTAAACCATAGGTTTAAATTAGAGATGAGGCTTGCCTTTTTAATTTGGTATCATCTATAGGTTGTTCCTCCTACCACCTGCTAGAACCAATGGCTTCAGGTCTTGGCTTCTTTTCCTTTTTTTGCACCCTTCATTTTGCTAGTATTTTTGGTAGAGGATGGAGGGGTTATTTATTTGTGTCTCATATTCCCAAAAAAAATCCTCAGATTGATCATGTAGTAAAGTAAAAAAGTTTTCCTCTACAAAATTATCTTAAACATATTTATATCAATTTTATCTTATTCATGCCACTCTGTGTATACCTCATTTTCTAGAGAGACATATAAATTATGAAGAGTGTGAACCTCAACATCAATCTTTTCAGCATCAATGATTACTAGGTGTGCATCCCTAATCTTATTAACATAATCCATTAAATATTTTAGTGTACATTCATAGGACAAATTGAGCCAACCTGACAAGTAATCAATGTTCTCCATCCATATCCATGTGAGTGAATAATGATTTTTAATAGTAAACTCAGCATGGACGCATTCTACATGGGAAAATATTTCAATGCATACCACTCATTACCAAAAGCTTATTTCATTCCCTCAAACCAACCATTCATATTTATTTTATAGGAGGGTGTGATGGTTTTTGGACATGTAAACTATTAAGAGGTAGTAATATTTATAATTTCATGCATCTATGAGGACTACATTTACTTTATATGGAATAAAATCAGGGGGAATTATGTTTTGGTAGGTAGACCCACTTAAGTTCTTTGTTAGAATACTTTGGGACACCAATTTTATAAAAAACAAGTTAAACTAAAATTGTACCCTATGGAAAATTGTAGTTCACCACATATTTTTCAATACTATAAGTAAAAAATTGGGAGTAATTATATTTATTACCCTTTGACATTTGAATTGTGACATCGAGGTGGGTTTTATCCACCTCTTTTCATTTATACACACCCCCTAAATTTGAAATTTCCAAGTGCATAACTACTTTAATGGATGAAAATGAAAGATATGTAATGTGTATGACATGGAGTTGTTTATTATAATTCAACATGATCATTATTTTATCAATAATGTCTTGATCATTAATATCCACATAGATATTAGATCATAAAAATAATAACCCTATTACTTTACTAATCTATTGGAGGGTAATCCTCATTCTACACCTTGTAAATTAAATATAGTCCTCATCGATGCACAAAATGATAAATATTACTACATCTTGATGCTTATAAAAATATGCCAGTTGGAAGATTTTAAGCACATCTAAATCCTACAATAAATTATGAACTATGAGATCATAGGTTACCTCATTACTTATATTTTTGCACCTGATCTAGTAGTCTCATTTCAAGTGGCCCTCATTGTTAGATTGGAAATGAATGTAGTCAAGTACTTGACAAATGGAAACCTTAGATTCCTAATTATCTACATGTAATATTTTCATAGGGTAATACATTTATTATATCAAAACTATAAGTGGAGGTGGTGTCATGGAAACCTTCTTCCCTATACACCATCTCTGGTACCTTCCCAATATATGTTTCTTCTACCATCTCTGTTATGTTCTTGCCTTGTGTGTCATGTTGTTTCTGAATAATAGGTACACCAAAACCCTATTATTTTGTAAAAATAGGACTACCTTCCTTTCTTTAATTCACACTCTTTTAATTTGTGTATTATAGGTAATGGGTCTCTTCTCTTATTTGACTTATAGATTGGCCACATCACCAACTAGGGTGATTGAAGGTTAATGTGCTACCAGAATTTTTTTACAAATAAAAATGTTTTATTTCCTTTTCCAAACTCCAATACTTTGGATTTATTGATTTAAAATCCTTCAATGGTGGACGTAGCATTTGAAACCTAAAACTCACTCACACATGCTCCCATAGTAATGTTTTCACTACTCTTTATTTGAATGACCTTCGTTTCAAAATCTACTTTATTTTAGCCTTTAAAATGTTGTGAAGACACCTTCTCTATTGATTGGAAACACTTGTTTGATATCTATAATCCTTTGAAGTTTTCAATAGTAAAAATGAGAATGAGAACCCTCTAGGCCTTTTATAAATAGAACATTTATTAAATTAACAACCCATCCACACCACCATTTATCACTTTAATAATTAATACTTCATCATACCATGGCATCCATTTAACATGCTTGCCATTTATGCCACTACTTGTTCATTAAATGAACCTATCCCATCCTTCCTTTTAAAGTTATTAAACCTTTCATTTAATTAATTTTATCTTAAACAAATCAAATTTTCATCTTTATTCATAGGAACTACCATTTCTGTTTATATGATTTTTTAATGGTTTTTCCATTGTTGTATTTGTCTTAAATTCCTAGGTCACATGCCACCTATTACACACCTCCTTGTAATGTAATATTTAATTAATCATGCATGATTTTTCCCAACCTTTTTTTAAATCCTTTATCTTAATTAGTTTATCTATCTTCAAACTTACCCTACACTAAAAGATGTGTGTTATCCTCTATGGCATAACCTAGTGAGATTAATTTCTCAAGAAGATAATAGTGATAAATGGTAGAGTTAAAAATACAAGAGAAAAACAAATATGATACAATAAACCTAAAAAAAAGGCATGCAACTAATGCCAAACTTAGTTTTTTTAAAAATAAGTCCTAAGCTAAACTATTGGCATACCCCTTATTTATGGAGCTTTAAAGTGTTACATAAAATGGTAGGGCTAGATCCGAGTACCATTCAAATGGCATAGAAGGGATTCGCCATATAATATTTTTAAGATTCAAGCACCTATTGGGAAGATATAATGGATATTAAACATATAATTCCAATAGATTCATAATTTTCCTAGCTGACATAGAAGCTTTGAATCATAGACCAATACATGCATACCAAGATTAAAAATGTTTATTTTGATATTTCAGTCATACCAAGATTTTTATTTTTACTTCTCAATCTCTTGACTTTAGTATACTAAAATTCATGTTTCATCCAATTGAAGTAAAGAATCTAATCAATCCTTTAGGGATTATTCTTTGTCTAATGTGCCAATGAGTACAATACACATGGAAGGTACAAGGACTTCCACTAATAATATTTTTTTAGTGCCACAAATAAGGTTAAATGGTGTACTTTTGTTTATATTTTTATATGTATTTCGGTAAGCCCATAAGACTATTGGAACATGATGATCCTAATAAGTGAAACTAATATTTAAAATCTTAGTTAGTATATTACCAAGGATATTTTTGAAGACTTAAGCTATACCATTGGATATAGGGTGATATGGTGTGATATTATGGTGTGCAATCATGAATTAAAATAATATGATGTACACTGTTGCGTTAATACATGAAATTCCAAGATCATTGGTTAGACCCTATGGGCCTCCATATCATGTAATGATATGTTTCCATAAGAATATAGTTATGGTAGTAGTAATACAATCACATGTGGGTTTTTATTTGCCCATCATGTGATATAATCCATGAAAGTAATGATATAACACATGAAAACCCATCTTGTAGTAGGTTGAAAGGGTCCAATAAAATAAACAACACATTTTTTAATATTTTCATTAGAAAATATTGAATGAATGGGCATGGAATCTTGGAGATGTTTTTTACCTATGTGGTGAAAGATATCACATTTACGCACATAGGTTTGTCATCTTTGAATAATGTAGGCCACCATGACTCAACTATTAGAACCTTTCTTGCCATTGTGTCACCAATATAATGTGCTCATGTATCACCCTCATGGACTTCTTAAAGTACTTCAGTGTGCTCGTGATACATTACACACCTTCATAATATCTCATCATGTTGTATCTTATATGGGTCTCCTGTAATAATTAGGAAGGGATCATCATGAGCAACCAATTACTTTTTCTCTTGGGTGCTAAGGTGGTTTCGCATTGATACTTTTATGAGAAAATCAGTAATTTGTTCTAATTATCTAGGCACATGTGTAACTTAGAAGAGTTGAACATTAGGTAAATCATATTCTATTTCACATGTCGGTTCACCATATTGAATGTGTGAGAGGTGGTCCATGATAAAATTAGATTTTCATGGTTTCACGACCACAAAGAATTAGAACTTATAAAATAGGATAATCCATAAAAAAAAATGCATCCAAACAACACTATATTATTAACCAAATATTTGATACCTTCATGATCTATATAGATGATAAATGGGGTAACCATAACGTATTGATGAAACTTCTAGAGCACATAAACCATGGATAAGGAATCATGATCTATTATGGAGTAGTTTCTTTCAGATGATCTACGCTTCCAAATAGTAAAGTAAATGGGATGATCAAGGTTTAATTAACTAGGTTATGCAAGGATGGCACCCACTTCCATGCTTGAAGAATCAAAATGAACATGAAATGGTTGTATCCAGTTTGGGAACTAGAGAATGGGCATAACAACCATTATTTTCTTCAGAGCCTCAAATGCTTATTGGTGTGTAGAAATCCATAAGAATATACCATTTTATTTACATAATTATTCCATCATATATTATATGTTATCATAAACCCAAATGAACATACAGTAGTATTGATCATGACCTAATAAGGTGCGGACCTCACATTGAGTTGTTGGATTTAGAAGTTAGATAATGACCACAATCTTGGTTGGATCCACCAATAATCCATCTTCATAAATGATGTTTCCCAATAGGATTCAAAAAAAAATGGAAAATATGTTGGAGATATATTCAATGATAGAGGGGGTTGAATCAATGTGCAAACTCCTATTTCATTTCCATATATCATTCACTTATCGATAAAATAGATCTATAGATATAGCAATACATAAGCGATCATTCATACGAGAAAGAAGTGAAAGAATAACACATGAGAAAAAAATTTATGTGGTAAAACCTCTAGTGTAATAAAACCCATTTATTCAAAACTTTAACTACTATCCTATAAGGAATGAATCACACTTTTAGTGAAGCACCAACCCCATAAGGACCACCAACTCAACTAGTGCTTTTAACAAGCTTCAACCTACAACGAGGCTCCAACCCCATAAGAAACCAAGCATAAACTCAAAAAAAATTAATGTATGATCACACTTAGAAACCTATTTCTTACTCAACTGAATATGATCTCCTTTATTTTCTCTTCTCACACTTCTTTATCTGTCAAACTGTCTATTAAGCCTTCTCGCTCAATTAGCCTTCTCATTGGAAGAAATAGGTCAAATGACATTACTCAGAACATAAAAAAGCATAGTTAGATATTCATATCATATTAATCTAATATATATAAATATATTAAATCCCTTAAATTATTCACCAAAACTCTATATCCTTCATTTAATAGCTCAATACTCTAACTAGTCAAAATATGCTTATTAGGCCTTGACTTTATACTTGATCATTTATCATACCCTTATTCATTATAAAATGACCTCATCATAATTTTATTATGATTTAAATATATCACTAAATATGTTTCATAAGTGAAAAAAACATTAAATAGGTCATTCATTATCCTTAAGGGATAAAATCACCATTAGGCCTAATAGAGACCTAATGCAATTAGGCCTTCCTTAGGCACATGTTTCACATAGACATCCATTTAACACTTTGAGACTTAAAAAATATATTAAAAACTTCATATTTAACTTTAATAAACCCATCATAATATCTCATTATGTTCCCAACACCATTTCTCTCTTTTCACTCCTTGAAACATCCAATTAGGTATACTCGCCAATAGGCCTTCTCACTGCTAGAAAGTTTATCTTACAGCACAACAAAATACACAACTTTAACACATAAAAAACATATAAAATAATATTAATATTATATTCATGACTTATAAAACTTCTCCAAATTCTTTTATCTTCACCATACAAGCCAAAATGCCTCATGAACACTCCTACAAAAGGTTTACTTAGAATCACCAAACACTATCAACAAACAATCAAAACCATTTGACTATCCAAACTTGAAAAATGACATAAAATGATAGAAAAAATGAATTAAAATTATCCTATGATACCTTTATAACACCTTAAATTTCATTTTATCCTTCAACTTAGTGTAAAATGACTCAGAAACATCATTTTCACACATACACATAAAGTTGCTTGTAACACCAAAAAGACAGTCAAGAAAATCAAGTCATATAAAATTTGTGGGAAAAATTATGTGATATTATAATGAATTTTTGTTAAAATTTATAATCCTTAAAACATATCTAAAAATTTATATTGTATTTTTATATATCAATATTGGTTTTACAGACCAATCTCACTATTTCACTCTACACAAACTTCACTATGTTAGATAAACCATTTTGATGACAATGTTTTTCTTAAGTATAGGAATTATACACACTTATAAAATAATGGCATAGGAGGATAGGTCTTTAAAAATTACCCCATGCATTAGGATCCATCACTATTCCTCTATAACCAATCCCTATTCTCATTCTCATTCTCGCCTAGTTTCACACTATTTTGCTCATTAGGCCAGTTTAGTGATAGGCTAACTTCCATTACTAGTTTATAAAATTTCGGTATGAAATCTACTCATTAAATTTAATCTGAATAAAATATAAGTCTTACACATCATCCTCCATCCATTTTCATGCTTTGACTTGGTCAACCCTACCTGCTACATCAAAATTCTTAAAAACAAGGGTTTTCCTATAGCTCCTACTTAATATCAACTCAAATAAAAAACATTTGAGGAAACCTTGAAGAGCAATTTACATGTTAAAATAAATAAATTTAGGTAAACAATACAATTATGATCCATAACTGATTATATCTTTCCTATCATGTCATTATAAGGGTTTTGAAATGGTTTCGACTAATTTCACTTATTAACAATCATTCATTAAGGATTCCCCCTAATATTCAAAAAAATTAAAGGAAAATTAAACTAGGGACATTACCAAACTTACATGTACTTATAAATATCTCATGCAAATATTTCACGTGTGAATGAGTACAAGAAATGTCTTCTTGGGTCTACAACACCCCATTATGTTCACATAGGGAACCTTATCATAGGTTTTCATGCTTTTTACTTCAGGTATTGACTTAAAAATTTGTCCACACACTTAAAATGACCTATAACACCTATATAAATTCTATAGTATATTATACATCCTTTTAAATTATCTTGACCCTTTATTAGACCACTATAGGTTACTTTACATACGAGGCCTTATACTACCAACCATATTTAGACTATGATCATGACTTGAAACCTATAGAACTATCTTAAATACTCCACCCTTATGCCATATGGCCTCATATCAGGTTCATATAATATCAATCTTGATTATATATGTCTTGTATGGTTTAACTCATTTTTCTACCAGGCTTACACCATTTCACTAGTTTCCTTAAATAAGGCTTTATAAACTCAATGTCAAGAATAATAATGAAAACACAGAATGACATCAATTAAAAATTAATGCATACCTTGTAACACATCACTAATAATATCTCCCTTTGTCATTGATGGCAACAACTCATTGATGGAACCTACTCAGAGAGACTTCTCTTACTGGGAAACACCTTATTAATACAGATTAATTCAATGTAGATTAATCTCCCCTTTTGATATTAATTACAAATAACTTACCTAAAATAAAAATTCAATATAAAAAAACAAAATATCATGTTATAAAACTCCCCATTTCATATTTCATATCTTAGATAGCATTTTTTGTCATATTGATATGACTCCCCCCTTTGACTTCACAACTTGTGCACTTAATTTCTATTCTTGGATTAAAAAAACCTCCTCATCATCTCCCCCTAATAAATTTGTCTTTATTAGTGGCTATTAGGAATAATAATCACACCTAATTGTTATCTTTGATGTTTAAAAGTAGCCTTTGAAAGAGTCTTATTCAAGATATCTATAATTTAATCCTTGGTAGACACAAATTTAAGATTAATGCTTTGTTAAATCACCTATTCTCTTAATAAATGATACTCAATAGGAATATTTTTTGTCCTTAAATATAAGACAAGATTATTTGAAATAATTATGGCACTAGTATGATCACAAGGAATAGGAATAGGGCCATCAAACTCCACCTAGGAGTCTGTAAAGGTTTGTCTCATCCACAACATTTGACTACAATCTGAGGTTGGTGTAATGTACTCAAATTCACAAGTAGATAAAGCTAATGAAGGTTGTTTATTAATTAACCATGATACTAGACACTTACCTAAGAATAAGGCTCGTCCACTAGTTCTTTTTCTTTCATCTAGACTCCTAACCCAATCTTCATCTATGTAGGCTACTACATCAAAAAAATTACTCCTTGGGTATATAGACCATATTAAAAAGTTCCTTTGAGATACCTAAGTATCATCTTGACTACCTATAGGTGACTTTCGTTAGGATCAACTTAGAATATTCCCATAATACCTACTGCTTACATGATATCTGGTCTACATGTAGTAGTATAGAACAAACTCCCAATCATGGATCTATATTTTATTTGATTAACCATTGAGGATTCATCCTCCTTGCTTAGCTTGTATCTTATAACCATAGGTGCACTTACAGACTTAAAATCTTCCATTTCAAATTTATTTAACATATAATTTATATACTTGACCTTGAAATGAGCATACCTTTCAATTTAACTAATTTGAAGTCCAAGAAAGAAAGACAGTTATCCAAGCATAGGCATCTCAAATTATAACTTCATCACCTCTATAAAATCTTTGGTCATATTTTAATTAGTTTCACTAAAGATAATATCATCCACATATACTACCACTATCAACTAATGATCATTTTAAGTTTTGACATACATGTTACTATCTGCAACTGCTCTCTTGAACCCTTGTTCTAAAAGGTACTTATCAAGTCTAGCATACCAAGATCTAGAGGCTTATTTTAAAGCATAAAGGGAATTATTTAACCTGAAGACATAGTCATTTTTATTGGTTAATAAGAAACCCTCAGGTTATTTAATGTATACGTCTTCTTCTATGTTCCCATTTAGGAAGGTTGACTTAACATCCATCTGGTATATCTTGAATATTTTGAAATCTATATACGAAATAAACATCCTAAAGGGATTTAAACTTGATATAGGATCAAAGGTTTCTTCATAATCCACTCCTTCTACCTGAGCATATCCTTTTCACACAAATCTAAATTTATTTTTAGTGACGTCTCGAATCTCATTCAATTTATTCTTAAAAACTCATTTTGTACCAATGATGGTTTTGTCTTTAGGTCTAGGTACTAACTCCTAAATTTCATTCTTCTCAATTTGATTTAGCTCCTCATTCATTTCATCTAACTAGAATTTATCTTCACTTACTTTTATATAGTTTTTAGGTTCAAATTTTGAAAGTAAGGAAACACCATTTACCATTCACCATTCTTCTCTTTGCTTGTATACCTACACTTTTGTTTCTAACTATCTGAGATTAAGGATTATCATTTTAAATTTGCCTAGAAGGAACATTTTATTCCTTTTTTTCTCACTCTCTTCTTCATCCTCGTCTACCTTTATTTTTCCTTCATCATTCCTTGAATGAGAATATGGAGTCTTTGTCTCATCAACTTTCACATTTGTGCTCTCCACTATCTTTTGTAACCTTTTGTTATAACATCTATAGGAAACACTTGCTGATGAATATCCTAAAAATAAACCTTCATCATATCTTTAATCAAACTTTCCTAGGTCCTCATAATCTCTCTTAATATAGGATTTGATCCCAGAAACCTTAAAATGTTTGACACTCTGAAGTCTTATCACCATTGATTCTAATCTAATCTCGATTCAAAGTGTAAGCTGTAGTACTCACAACTTCTCTCCAATAACCATCTGATAGATTGGGCTCATTCAAAATGATCCTTTCCATCTTTTGGATTGTTCTATTCTTTCTCTCAACCATTCCATTTTGTTGAGGTGTTCTAATAGCTGAGAACTATCTTCTTATTCCATTAACCTCACAAAAATTGTCAAACTCATTTAACCAAAACTCTCCTCCTTTTTTAGACCTAAGACACTTGATGTTCACATTCATTTCATTTTTAACCAAATATTTGAAGGTTTTAAACTTACCTATAGCTTTTGACTTCTCCTTTAAGAATGTTAACTAAGACATTCTTGTGAAATCATTTATAAGTAACATGAAGTAGTTGTTTCGTTGAATAATTTGAATCCTTATAGGTCCACAAAGATCAATATCAATTAGTTCTAGAGGTCTAGTAGTGTAATATTATTTATACTTGAATCTTATCTTAGTTTGCTTACCATATTAACATGCTTTTCAAAGAACATCTATAGGTTTAGATATTTTATTCATATTCTTCATAGATCCCTTGGAGTTGATCTTGATTAGATTTTCATAGTTTATATGACATATCCTCCTATGCCAAATCCAACTCTCATCTACCTTACTCATAAAGGATTTCTCTTTTGTGATCTTATTTTGTACACATAGATTGTTTTTAGTTCTCTTGGATTTGAAAATTAGTTGTCCTAATTTAGATATTATTTTCTCATATCCTTTTTCATGAAACATTAGAGTATGCCCTTGGGTGGACATTTGACTCACACTTAACAAGTTATGTTTCAATCCATCTACATATAACACATTTTTTATTTTTGTCTTCCCATTGTCCAAACTCAAATCACCTTTCCCAACTATGTTAGTAGATATATTATCCCAAAAACTTAATGAACCAATGACATTACTCTTAAAAGTGATGAATTTGATTTTATCTCATGTCATGTGACTTGGTAATCCATTCTCTATGTACCATTTCAAATCTTCATCTTGAGTGTGAAAAGGAGTTTGGGCTATCATAGATTATTCTGCTCTATCTTTATACTACTTGTATATAGGTTCTACTTTATTGATCCAATATTTAGTGTTATAACTCCATAAAATATCAACATGATTGTTTTTACTGATATATTTTATCTTACACTCTCTTACAATATGTCCTTTTTTATTATAGGTATATCATATAATTCTACTTCTCAATCTACAATTGACAATTTTATGTCCAAATTTAGCATAAATGAAATAAATAACCATGAAGGAGTTCACATACTATGATTTTTTGACCTTGTTTTTATTTTAATGAAGATAGGATGTAACATTAATGTATTTTACATATCCTGATAGAGCAAGGACCTTATTGACTTGTTTATGCTTGACTTCAAATTTGGTAGATTCTGCATAGGTATTGATTCTATCAATTTCATCACTCCTTGACTGATCAATGTCTATTGGAGTCTAACATTTTTTAAAATCATTTTTTTATTATTTGAATACAATACCTCTCATGTCATGAAATTATCTTTTACTATCTATGATATTATTAATCTTTTTAGTACTTTACTCATATTTTTAGTAAGTCCTTAACTTGATAGCATCTTGCTCAATTTATGCCTCTAAAGTCTTTACTTTAAATCTAAGTTGGGTAAATTATTCCATGTGATCCTTATATTTTGAATAAAATTAAAAACATATTTTAATAAATATAATTATATTCTTATGGCTATCATAGAAAACACTTTCATTACCAAGATCCATATCTGCATTCCAAAGATCTCCCTTAGACTATTAGGCCTACTTAAGGGACCAAGCTCTGATACCAATTTTTGGATATATATTCACTTAGAGGAGGGATAAAAATTAGTGTGAAAGCTCATATTTAATTTACATATATCATTCACTTATAAATCAAATAGATCTACAAGTATAACAATGCATAAGCAATCATTCATATGAGCAAGAAGTGAAATTGCAACACATGAGCACAATATTTATGTGGGAAAAACTATAGGGGAATAAAACCCATTTATTAAAAAATTGGGATAATATACTATAATCAATTAATCACAATTTTAGTGAGGAAATAACACCATAAGAAACACCAACCCCTCACTAGTCAAGCACAAACTCACCTAGTGCTTTTAGCAAGATTCAACCTGTAAGGAGGATCCAACCCATAAGAAACCAAACATCAAAATATATACCTTAAATATATAATCACCCTTTGAAATTTTTTTCTTACACAACTAAATATGATCTCCTCTATTTACTTTTCTCACTCTTCTTTCTCTCTCAACCAACCTATTAGGCCTCTTCGCTCAATTAACCCTTTCCTTATTAGAAATAGGTCAAATGAACTTGTTCAAAACCTAAAAAAATATATTTATATAATCATATAATATTAAAATCATATATATAAATATCATAAATACCTTAACCATTTCACCAAAACTCTATATCCTTTTTTCAATAGCTCAATACTCTAACTAATCAAAATGGGCTTATTAGGCCTTAACTTTATACTTGATTCTTTATCATAACCATATTGGTCAGATAAGGACCTAAGAATAATTATATTATGATTGAAATATATCAATACATATGTTTAAAAATTTAAACAAAAATTTCATAGTTCGGTCATTACCCTCAAGGGCTGAAACCATCATTAGTCCTAATAGAGACCTAATGCAATTAGGCCTTCCTTAAGTACACATTTTACTTAGACCTCATTTGAAAAATTGTATAGTTAAAAAATATATGAAAGAATTAATATGTCACTTAATAATAACCCTCATAATATCTCCTTATGTCCCCAACACCATTTGTCTCTTTTCACTCCTTGAACCATCTAATTAGGTATACATGGAAATATGCCTTCTCACTGCCAAAAAGTCTGTCTTACAACTTTGAACCAAATACACAACTTTGACACATAAAAAACATAAAAAATCATATTAATAATATATTAAATACTTAAAAAAATTCCCCAAAATTTTTTTCTTCATTAGATAGGCCAAAAGGGCTCATGAACACTCCTATAAAAGGCTTACTCAGAATCACCAAACACTGTCAACAAAAAATCAAAATCATTTAAATCCAAAATTGAATAGGGACTTAAAATCAGAAAAAATTAATTAAAATTATATTAATATAAATTTATAACACTTTAAATGTCATTTAATACTTCAACTAAGTGCAAAATGACTCGAAAACATCATTTTCACACATACACAGAAAGTTGCCTGTAGCACCAAAAACACAGTCAAGAAAATCAAGTCATAGAACATATATGGGAACACTTATGTGATATTCCAATGGGTTTTTTTTGAAATTTTATCATAATTATAATATATTTAAAAATATATATTTTATGTTCATATATCAATATTGGTCTTACAGACCAATCTCATAATTTCACTCTACACAAACTTCAATGTATTAGATAGACTAGTTTGAGGACAAATTTTTGATTGAGTATAGGAATCATAAAAAAATTTACATATATGGGATAGGAGGAATAGATATTTAATAATTAACCCATGCATTAGTATCCATCCTTAGTCCTCTAAAACCAAACCCTAATCTCATTCTCATCCTCGCATAGTTTTCTCACTGTTTATCTCATTAGGCCAATTTAGCAATAGGCTAAATTACATGATTAGTTTAGAATATTTGGTTCAGAAATATGATCATAAAATTTCATGGGAATAAAACATAAGTCTTAAAAATCATCCTCCATCCATTTTCATTCTTTGACCTGGTCAACTCTTCCTGCTACATTAAAATTCCTACAAAAAGGGTTTTCCTATAACTTCTACATATTGTCAAGTCAAACCAAAATCATATGAAGAAACCTCAAAGAGTAATTTACATGTTCCAAACATAAATTTTAGTCAAAAATACCATTATTATACATAACCAATTGGATATTTCCTATTGGGTCATTTTAAGGTTTTTGAGAGGCTTTTTACTAGTTTCACTTCATAACAATCGTTCATTAAGTATTTCCCCTTATATTAAAAGACAATTCTATGAAAATAAATATAGGGAGATTCCATAACTTATATTAAGTGATTATTATCTAATGAAAATTTTTCATGTGCCAACAAGAATAATAAATCTCTTCTTGGGTCTGCAACACTCCATCCTATGCACAAAGGGAACCTTACCATAGGTTTTCATGCTTTTTCCTTGAGGTATTGACTTAAAAATTTGTACACAAAATTAAAATTAATGATCACACCTATTTAAATTACTCTAAGATCTCTAACATCCTTATAAATGGTCTTGAACCCTCATTAGGATACTATAGGTTAATTTACATAGTAGGTCTTATAATGCAGTCATAGTTAGAGTATGATCATGCCTTGAATCCTCTTGGAATATCCTTAAAACTCTACCTTTATCTCATATGGAATAAAAATAAGTTCGTATACTATCAATCTTACTTATATAGGACTTTTATGGATCAACTCATCATGGTACCAAGCCTATACCATTTCACTAGTTTACTCAAATAAGGATTTATGAACTCAACATTACAAAAAACAATGACAACATAGAATGGAATAAATGAAAAATTAATGCATATATTTTAACACATTCCAAAAAAATATACACTTCTTAAGAATTAATTATATCTAAATTTTATGATAACACTCAAGCATGAGGTACAAATTATCATTATGGTCACGTACTAAACCATACATGTTCCAGTCATTAAGGTACACTTGAAAGAAATTGTGGATGAAATATTTGAAGGATTCCAATAAAATTCATGAGAACACTATTCGTGTATTTTTTAATACCAATGAAATAACATTATATGACAAATAACCCCATTTAGTTAAAAACTTTGATTTTGCCTTATCTTCTTTACTAATTTTCACTTGGTGATAGCCAAAAAACCATAAGTGAAAGTGAATATATCAAATCTAATAACACATTCAAAAATTCCTTCCATGAATGGCATTAGGAAATGGTCAGTGACATACACAACATTGAGTTGTCTATAATTTACACAAATGAGAATCTGACCATCTTTTTAATGTTGATGATCATAAGAGTAACCCACTCATATTCATCTATAGGAGTAACAAATATAGTACACAACATACTATCAATTTATTCTTTAAATATAGAATAAGGATTAGTTGTCATTGGATACAGGCATTTCCTCATCAATCGAGCACCTTAAACCATCTTGATATGCATGTTTCCTAATGATGGATACACTTTCTTCATTTGTGTGTAGATGCATGGGAAAATATATTGATATTACTACAAGAGTTTATTTATTATTGTTAACTCAAATATCAGACTAATAATGTCCCATAGTGATATTTTAGGTGCATCCTGCATCCTAATATTATGTTCAACCATTTGGAGTAGTGCAAAATATGGTTTCTAATCAAACTATATAGTATCTTTGACATCACATGCCTCATAATCTATATGAAGATGTAAATGGTTGGATGTTAGTTATAGTGGATTAGAAATAGTACCATAATCAACCTGATACATGACCTTTTTCTTTCCCTTTCATATCGTTTACCAATATACATATTTAGATTGAGAGTTAGAATCCAAAAAAGACAAGCCAATAGTATCATGTTATTTAAATATGGACATGTTTACCTTAGGTAAGCCATGTGTGTGACATATGTGGTTTTTAATAGGTGCACTATCTCCTACTAATACCTACCAAGTTTCTTTTTAGGACAAGTATAAATTATTATTTGGAGAAGAAAATGAAAATGTTGAGAGTAGATCATGTGTGATATGTCTCCAAGTATCTGTTCACTTGTAATTTTATTGATGGATATACCACACACTATCCCATGCACATAGAGTACCATTAAATGCATTAATCCACAAGGATTCTAGTAAAAAAATTTATTCAATGATGTAAAGGATTTCAAAGTTTGTTATATGGTCTTTTGGAGAAGAAGCACCATCATAACTCAAGGTGGCACATACATGGTTGTCATGGTGGAATTAATAGTACATAATGGAGCTACTTATTTCCATGTTGGTAATTGGTATCCATGAGTGTACCACCATCAAATTTTTTTCCTTTAAAAATAAATTTGAGATCATGTATATGTTCACCTTAATTAACATAGTAGTCATATAATTGCTATAAATACTCCCTGACCTCAATTTGAATATGAAACCAAGGTGCATGTTTCAACCTCAAGGGTGGTAGATAAATGATACAAGCATTTTTATGACACTGAGATAACATATGGGAGGAACTTAGGTAGTTATAAATGAAACCAAAAATACACCTTGTAATAGCATATCCTCATTGATCACATTGGTCACAAATAATACTTTTAGTTATTAAAATGTATTGCACCTATTCCCATTCTAATATGTTGTAAGGAGTAGGTTCCACATGTTTATTCCATTTAGAAGTTATTTTATAAATAGTGTTGATATCCTCATCAACATTGATGTTTTCCATTAAGGGATTCCGTTGGTCATTATTTAGAGGGATGACCATACGTTAAGTGTCATTCTAAAATATAATTTAATGCTTCATGCAATGTAAGTCAACATTGTTAGCATACCACCAAGGTCTACCCAAGAAAGAAATAAATTCATCAGCTTCAAAAATATTAATCACTTAAATTCAACCTTAAACATGACACCCAAGATATTATCTATTGTATTTTTAAGAATACCTATAGGCAGTGCAAAAGTCTTAATGGAGATAAATAAAACAAGTGGGGAAGGTTAAAAATTTAGGCTCCCCCTTTTTTCTAAGCATCCTTTATTAGGACATTAACATTTGCATGAGTTTCCACCAGTATAGCATGGATCATATATCCATAAATAGATGCATTTATAAGGACCTCTTTATGACATTATGCATTTGATTAGGTATGAGTCTCTTGTCTACGTGAATGGTTAAAATGATGATCCTCATAATAATTTATCATTTGTTATCACAACCAATTCTTTAGGAGGGGTATGATGTCTTCACTAATGAATAACCTTCACATCTCACAAAATTCATCATGGCCTCAGTTTGTGGGCACTATAACATTTTGAATGTCAATATGCATTATATAATCCTTGTATTTCAATAACTCAATTTATCCTTACCCCTCTTGAACCAAATCCATTGTGTCAAGTAACACCTCTTTCTAATGTTAGGCATATGGATAATGTGGTCCATAATTTTGCTCATGTTAAACCCTATTAGCATGTGGATTTGAAATAATAAGTTGAGAATGAGTGCCACTCGAAGTAGTGATATTGATCTTGGGTCCAGATGGTGGAGTGGTAAGGCACAATTTTGACTATTTAGTTAGATTTTTAGAAACACATATAATTCTATTTCCCTTATCAATCCATTCTTTTATAATTTTAACATAGAAGTCTTGGAATTATTCTAGTTGATGTTTATTTTTATAAAAGGCATAAATATGTTAAACCATGCAATCCCACTAGTAGTGGTTCGAAGATACACACTTGTAAAATGTCTTAGGGGGGAAATGACTACCTCCTCATCCATTTCTATACCCTCAACCTATGAAATATTGAATCCCAATAGTTTATTTTGTGTTAGTGATACAATTTTGGTGAATACCTCATGTGTTTGCTTCATGAATCTCATTGATATCCCAATAATAATTAGTATCATTTGTATGTGCATCACATACCTTATAATATAGTGATACTTTTTCTTGGGTGGTATACTAAAGAAAAGGATAGCTTCAAAGATCATGGTCTTCAATATAGATTTCATAAGACTATTTTAACATAACAAAAATATTTATTCATGGAAATTTATTGTTGTTATTACCCTCTACTTCATAGTAAACATAACATAGATAAATATGAGTGTCATGAGGATTGTTATCCATAATATTCTCTAGATGATAATCCATAGAAAAAAATTTAGCCTCCATAAAGGAGTTAATTATTATGTCTATATTTATCATAGTTTTAGTGTGAAGGGAATCTTTCAGTGCCTTGCTAATATCAATGAAGTTATTTTGAGATAAGGCTCATCTAAAGGAATTAATAACCCTCCTAAAAACCATTGAGCATGATGCATTGAATTGATTTCAAATGATAGCCTAGAAAGAATGGTTTTAAAGTGAGCATCATATATTCACACACTCTTAATGATCCCTTGCTTAATATATTTTAAATTAGTAATACTTAGTTTTTCAAACATAGGAATGCAAAATTATAGATTAAAAGTAGTTTTAAAAAGCTCATAGTTTACAAGATCTTGTTGAGGATCAAATTTTATATACTATTTGTACACATGATCTAATAGGGTAGTGTAAAACTGAGTTGCCTTCCACTTAATATAAATTATGCCCCATGCCCACCAAATGAGTTCAAAATTGTAAACATGTTCAACCACATTCATAACACCTTGATACTTAATAGTATGAGGTGTCATCTCATAGAAAATTATAGGTAAACTAGGTCATTTTAGTGGACCTTATGATGGTGTTCATCTAATTCATCCCAAAACCTATGGTGAAGGACCACCAATTCCTCTCAAGCTACCTTTTAATCCTCCTCACCTCTAATAGAACCATCACTAGTAATACCTCATGTGTCTCCTAAAGAAATAAGATAACATAAAACATTGGGTATTAAGGGAGGTTGATTAGTTAGATTTGGGCTTATATTTGTCCCACTATTTATATTTGATCCACCTAGCATTCCAAAATTATCCATATGTCTTAACTAAAATGGCAAGGTAATGGGTAATGGTAAATTTATTTGTCCTTGTTGTAAAATTTTACTTTGAACTTTTATTCCTAGAGTCTCTTCTAAAGATTCATCTTCATACTCATATTCATAATCCACACTATTAGTATCCCAATTTCTTACAATAATTTTTTCAAACTCAGATGTATGAGCATGTATTGTGGTGTTAAAATTTAGCCTAATTATATTGGTTTATACTATCACCAATGTTTGTCCTACATCTTCTATACTTACCTATGCCATTGAAGGGAGCATATCCATGGTTAAGTACTACTCATTATGTCTTTATATGTTCCTATGGATTCTCACGGCACTTCAAGGATCTTCTAATTTTCCCTAAGGATTGTTGCCTATCATGGCCTTACTCTTATTCTTATCATACTTACACTTATTTAGTTCTCATTGACTTACTTCCATGATGAACTACCAATCTTATCCCAATGTATACTACTTCATTTCCCCACTATTTGTGTTCCTCATGCATGAGAGAGTTTAAGCTATCCATGGGGAAGTTATCAATTCTAGATTTAGCCAAAAACTTATTAATTTATAAGGGAGGCTATATTACATACCTTCCTTATGTTTCCATTAGTGAATTGAACTTATCTTCCTCTAGAAAATAATATGTAGATATAATGTATTCTAATATGCATCTATTTAGTGCTCCTTTCAACTAGACATCCACCACATGTGTCCAAGTAGTTTTCAAATTTTCCAAGGCTGTATGATGCTCTTATAAATAGGGATATTTATATCTATATTTTCTTAAGTGGTCTTTCTCATATGTTGAAAGGTAAACATACAAATGGACATTTAGTTATACAAAGAAGGTTTCATATAAAAAATCATATAGATGTTTCTATACCCATTATCATAAAGAAACTCCTAGTGTAATATATTGAAGTGCAAAGTTCTCTTTTACTATGTCAACCCAATGCTCAATTTTTTATAAATATATTCACTTGAGAATACTTTTACCATCATAAGACAACTGTAACATGTCTCGATAACATAACCAAAATGTTAGATCTTATCGTTAGATTTTATTGAATAAATACTAGTCACATGCCTAAAGGAAATGAGCAAGCCAATGAGCTAGCAT
Source organism: Torreya grandis (assembly GCA_037957365.1). Lineage (NCBI taxonomy): Eukaryota > Viridiplantae > Streptophyta > Pinopsida > Cupressales > Taxaceae > Torreya > Torreya grandis. The sequence goes on along the minus strand of JARHVA010008134.1, from coordinate 146,173 downwards.
GTTGGAATATCACATGAGTAGTGACCTCATACGCTCACCCAAATCATGAATCCAAGATTGGTTCTCATTGATTATGTCATGTGGTTGTGGATATACTTAACTCTCCATCTACACTTAGGAACTTGTGTTAGTTACATTTAGTTCTCATTAATACAAACATCATATTATAGTTAACCCTGTTATTCACTTTATACATTCCACATAATTCTAATCAACACTATGTAAATGGATTGACACAAATTTCATAATTTGTAGATAAATATGGAAATTCTATTAATTTCATTTGAAAATTATAGTCAGTCGAACACCATAACTTACAAATGAACAATATAATATTACAAATATAATTCAACAACATTTCCTCTCTAGCATTTTATCTCCATGTATTTTATAAACAAAGCTAAGAAATATTTATACATGAACCAACCCCTCTCCTTATGTTACATCATTGAGAAAACATTGATGAGTTGTCAATGATTATTTCAGGAAAATAAGTCATGGTGAGTTATTATAATAGAATCCTTTTGAATCAGGGCTAATGACCATGATATATTTTCTCCATGTAAGAGATATATGTCTTTCTTCCTATTCTCTCATGAACTAGTGCTAGATTAATTGTATATTAGTCTCCTTTGATACTTCTATGAGATACTTCATAATTATCTCCACTTCTTACACCCTTGTTCATGTATTACACTTTTTTTCGGGTAATACATATTATGTTTCTCCTTGTTCTATGTATCCTTATCTCCCACAACTCACTCTTATGCACCAAGGTACTCTATTCCTTTTTATTCCATGACTTTATCTTTCATTTTAAGGTCATCTATACTATTCTCACACCCTTTGTATTCCTTTTTATGAATTCAAAAACCTTTGAATATCAAAATAAAAAAAATTGGTTGTAACTCTAATTATTCTACATATGCATGTACTACTTTTATTCTATTTTTATCTGTATATCTTTACAATTTCTAAACGAATTTACTAATACCATGATGATTGAGACTATAATATGGGCATGGATTATTTACTTGGAAAGGTATGTCAAACTATACATATATTACTTTGATGTATTTATTTATCAGCATTTATTTCAACATTTCCTGTATATATTCATTTTATACTTATATTTACAAAATCATAATATTGAATTATACTATTATGACACATGATTCACTTTAGTTGGTCCATACATATTCAACTAGTATTTTTCAAAATTATCACTTTATTGAATATTTATCTTCTAGGACTCATAGATGTAAAAATTTAACTAAGTGCACATCCTAAGGAGTGCAATGAGAAATATGTGGGGCTAGATCATGTTACTTTCTAAAATATATTTTCTTAATTTTATATCATAACCTAACTAATATAATTTTGACCTCCTATGAGTCACTTTTCCTCTTCTTTATTCATATCCTAATTTTTTTTTTTTTTGCCACTGTATATTCCTATTGTTAATGATTCACCAAGATAATTTGTTTTATTAGTTGTATATTGTTATATTGTATCAACCTAGTTGATATGGTTTTGATTATATCTATTTATTTACAAATATATTTATTTGGACAATAAATTTAATAATTATCTAACACCCACTATGCTAAATTAGCCAAAACTATATTATCCACTTAGATTTTTAGGTGACTTATGGGTTTGGGACAATATATATAAGGTTCATAATTATCTCTCCCAACACAAAAAATACTCATATACTCTACTTATACTCAAATGTATTACCTTAAGTATTAAAAAGAGGAGTTATAGGTTAAATTATTAGATTTGGAGGTCAAGTCTTCCTCACTATTTTTAAATCTCAATAGGAGGAGTTAAACTAGGGAGGTTACCTATATTGTTTGAAGTCCCTAGCTAAGGACATAAATATTCATATTTTCCATTTAATGACTTCATATTATAAAATTTATCATAAATTACCACTAGAGCTAAGGGTTGATTGATGCATTGATGAGTAAATTTAAAAGTAAGTATATCTATCCTTATTCTCTTTCTTTTATTTAATTAACTTATGAATATTTTATTTTATTATTTTTATAGTAGCATGTATGTTACACACACACACACACACACACACACACACACACACACACACACACACACACACACACACACACACACACACACACACACACACACACACACACACACACACACACACACACACACACACACACACACACACACACACACACGCACGCACGCACGCACGTGCGCGCGCGCGCACGCACACGCACACGTACACGCACATGCACACGCACACGCACACACGCACACACGCACGTATGCACGCACACACACGAACGCAAGCACACACAATGTATATTAAGCACACATAGGATATTTTAATGATTACTAAATAAAAATATCAATTAGATCAATATATGAAACATATATAGGTGGGAAAACCTCCTATAGAGGTTAAAAAACCCCACAACTTTGGTATTGATGTATGAGAAACTAGAACCTAATAAAACTTCTTCACTTCTCATTTTCTCTCTATTAAACTTCATAGAACTCTTTAAATAATAGTTTCCACATGAAAATATTCAAATGTCATAAAATTTCATCACACAAACCATTTTGCATGGTTGTGAGTGTGTAAATTACCAAAGGTAAAATTTATTTATATATTGGAGTGTGAAGGTGTACCATTGTAATCAATGGATCTAACCTCTCCTGAGGAACAATTTAAATCAATGATAATAAATAAATAAATAAATGTGTTTAATTATTTATTTATGTGAGGTTTTCAACACATGTTAATAAATAATAAAACATTATCATTTAATTAAACTTATATATGATAAGGTTCCTTAATGGGAACCACTTACACATTAAATATTCAAACACTCCTCCCTTAATGCTATGTTAGGATACATGTCATAATCATCTTAATAATGGAATTATATAGAGGATTTGAAAACTTTCATCATGCCCAAAACACCTTTTAAAACAAAAACTATTATAGTCCATAAAATTCTTAGAATACATTTTTAGGATAACATGATCATTAGACTACATCTCATAGTTTTTCATGAATATTCAACTAAATATCATTTAGTCATTTTTATAACATAAGGACCTTTATTACAATATCTACTTTTAAGTGTTAGGTAAAAAGTAAAACATCCACATAAAGTTTACTAAAATCACGTAATGTGATATAATATAATGTTTGGTAATGAAAATAAGTATAGAAAAGAATAAATAAACATTTGGTTATAGGAAGCAATGTTTGCATGCACACTCCCCCTCAATGGCAACTCTGAGATGCCCAAAAATGCACAAAAGTAACTAAACTTGGTAGCACCAATTAGTTTTCTGAATATATAGGTCACTTGTTCATCTATAAGATAAAATTGGACATCAATATCACTATTGAGGACTTTCATTGAGAAACAATAGACATGAACTTAAATATGTTTAGTTATTTGGTGTTGCACTATATTTTTGTCTAGATCTATACAAATATGGTTATTCCATAGATGGGTGATACTATGAGATAAAATTAACCAAAGTTATCTTAACAATCATCATAGCCACATGGATTCTTTAACAAATTCCATATCACATAAATACTCTAATTCCATAGAAGAGTTAGAAATAACATGTTGCTTTTTATTTTTCCAAGTGATAGCTCCTCTATCAAAAATAAACCCATATCTATAGGTATATTTACAATCCATAGTATCACTATCATGATAAACATAACAATAACCATATAATTTACCTTTATCAATGGAAGAATAAAATAAACCAAAAGTTATTATTCCTTTGATATAACAAGGTATACATTGATCTTGCATAAATCTAGAAGAAAGGCTCGTAACAAATGAAATATATGGCATAGTAGTGGTTATATAAATCAAAATAGCAATAAGGTTTCTATAAAGTGTGGGGTTATCTTTGTCACATGTAGGTTTTGACTCAATCTTAACACCAAATTCAATAGGAGTATATGTATCCTTACAATCAAACATATTATACTTAAAAAGAATATTATGTTCATATTGAGATTGTGATATGATAATTTAATTTTTATCCTAAAATATATCCATTCTTAAATTTGATGAAGAATCCCTAAATCAATCATTTCAAACATTTGACTTCATTTATCCTTACACAAAATAAAATTAATATAATATGACCATTTTCATCATTTACACAGAGATCATTATCTAAATAATAGTTCAAAAAACCAAGTTATTTAAAATAACTAGTGATTTTGGAATACCGGTCTTGAGGAGATTATTTTAAACCATATAGATATTTATTTAACTTAAAAAAACAATTCTGTTTGTTAGGTTTCGTGAATATTTTAGGCTAAGTCATTTATTTCATCTTCTAAAACACCATTCAAGAATGCATTTTTGACATCTATTTGATGCATAATCTAACCATTCTAAGTTGTAAGAGCAATGAGTAGTCTAACAATACTCATTTTCAATACATGAGTAAAGGTTTCAACATAGTCAATTCTTCGTTTTTGATTAAAAATATGGGAAAGTAATCTAAATTTAAATATATGAATTTAATTATATTTTTATTTATAAATCCACATAAAACCAACAATTTGTCTTTTAGATAGAGTTGGGACAAGATCCTAAGTCTATTTTTAATTAAAACATTATAATCAGTTTATATAGTAACATTCTATCTATAACATTGATTAGCTTCCTCAAATTATTGAGGTTTCCATTCATACATTATCATTGGAGAGTGATAATAATGTTGACTCCTAATAAATCTATTAAGGTTATAAATATTATATGTCTAAATTATTGATTCTATCCATTTAGGTATTTTATAATAATGTGAAATTGTTAAGGTTCCTCAAACACTAAGTTATCCAAAATTTTATCAAATTATACTAGGGTATATTTTTTGACATAAGGAATAATAGGAGAGTCATGTTCATTAAAAAAAATAAAATTTAGGGAGTTCCACAAAAGGTATACAAAAATATTTTTTAAGGATCAATACATTCATATTCTCCATTATTTATCTCTTTGATGGATTATACACTCTTAATTATTTATTTTTACCTCCATAACCTACACATATGCATGAATAGAAGGAAAAATCAAATTTTTTTCTTTTAATTTTAGGAATAAAAATGGAAGTAGGACTACCAAAATCCCATGATGAGCCACACTAGGTTTCTTTTTAGAACATATTTATAAAGAAGTATAAAGATGCAAAAATTTAGTAGGGAATATATTTATAATATGCATATTGGTATTTATGGTTGTAACTCATAAGAACATAGGAACATTTTCACAATGTAACATTATTCTAGACATTTCAATAATGGAGAGATTTTTCCTTTTAGTAATGTCATTTTGTTGTTGGGAATAGGGATTTATTATTTATATTTAACTACCACAACTAATATAAAAAAATTAAAACTCATTAATGATATAATCACCAACATTATCAGATCTTTGTCTCCAAATATAAAAATTGAAATTATTTTCAAAAATAACTTTAAATTAGTTGAAATTAGATAATATTTTAGATTTCATCTATATCAAATATGTCCAAGTCATTTTAGTATTATCCTATAAGAAATTAATAACATATAATTAACAATAAAGAGATACAAATTTAAGGGGTCCTGTTACATCACTATGAATTAAATGTAAAGGGTGTGAGAAATTTGCATCATGATTATTGTGAAAGAGATTAGTATGTTGTTTACCTAGTAAGTATCCTACATAAGTTTCATGATAAGAAGAGATATAATTAACACCAAAAATAATAGTATGAGAAGACATACTATACAAATTATAAAATTAACATGTCCTAAGATTTCGTGTCATAATTGTGATTCATTCCTACTATGTGATGAAAGACAATATGCAGAAGTAGAAAACATGTATATACCATTTTTTTGAACACCTTCAACAATCATAGAATGAGATTGATTTCTAGTAGACTAATTATCTTTAAGAAAATTTACAATGAGATTATCATTCATAAGATGAGAATAAGACAATTTGTTTTTAAGAATTTAGGTATATAGAAAACATATTTAATAACAACATTTACAAATTTTGTTTTTTCATGTTTAGTAGATTTTACAAAGGAATTATCACCTAAATAATTTATTTATTTTAAAATATCTAGTGTTAGATAAAATATTAGTTAAATAAACCATATGATGTGAGTCACCACTATCTAAAATCCATTCCTTTTCATTATAAGTAAACAAGGCATTATATAAAGTAACAATGTTAGAATTTTATTTCTGATTGTTGTTATGATTATGGTTTTGATTCCTCTGATGATCCTAGTTAGATTTATTATCTTTGATATTTTAATAGGTTTTATTATTATCTATATGTTTGTTTTTAAGAAAAAAAATACCTTCTACAACCAAATTTACCCCATAGATTATGATTCCCACTAAACTTAATTTTATGGTTCTATTACCATATTTCTTATCCCTATTTTTTCCATTTGAGGAATAGGTTTAGATTTATAGTTTCTATTGTTTTCATAAACATGATTCAAAGTAAGAAGTGCCTAAGTGGAATTCTCTTTAGAATATTTTTTTACATCACTCTTTCTTCTTAAATCAAAAGTTTAGATAAAGTAGTTAGGTTAGGGATATTTTTCTTTGTTTGGTATATTTAATTCATAATTGAAATATATATATATATATATATATATATATATATATATATATATATATATATATATATATATATATATATATGAATGAAAAATGAAATACAAAATCTTATCTTGAATAAAATTGGAATCATAACCATCTAACTAATTATTTTTTTTTATTTTTACAATAAAATTAATAGAATTTCATCACCTTTCATAGGTGTAGTAAGCAATTGAAGAATTATATTAATAGTCTTAGAAAGGTGATTTACCTTGTGCATAGACTCAAAACATTTCTAGGCATTACTATGAGACTCCTGATTGTAGATATGGAGTAAGCTATATTTATTAACACTAAGAATAATCAGCATGGCTTCTTAGGATTTCTATTTAAATACATTTAGAAACTCAAGTGTAACCTGTCACACTGATAGGGGTTTTTCCATCCCCAAAACTATGTTCCATAACTTTCAAGTCATAAGTTCTACTTTAATGTGAATTTTTCATATATCATAGTTAGATCCATTAAGCATTTGAGATTTAATTAAATGCAAAGTTAGTAGAACCCATCATTTCCCTTTAAAATTAACACTATGATACTAGACAAAATTTTAAAAATAATTTTTTTAATGTGGTTTTGATATCTATTTAAAAACAAAGTAAATTTATAGTGTAAATAAGAAATAATTGTTTAAAGATATGTGAAATTATTTGAAATGTTTGTCTGAAATTGCACTAAATTAAGTGTCACATAATTAATACCTATCTAAATATTTGTATTAAAAAAATTAAAAACACTATAATATAAAGATATAAAATAATAAACTTACCACACCAATGCATCTTGAATACCCAAAAACATAGTAATCAATTGGTTACATGACCATGATAAAAATGTAATTTCTTATGTCAAGTGTCACAAAATGACTACTATTTTTAATGCGAAACACTTCACACATAAACCCAAAAAAAATTCAATTTAATTATTTTGAAAAATAAAATTTGAATATAAAAATTTGACCAAAAATAAAAATTTTATTAGTGTATTTTGAACACTAGACTGCTTCTTTACAGTGTTTTATCAAAATAATAACTAAAAAGTCATATAGTATTTTACTAATAATTTTATATGCACTAATTTATGTTTAAATGTTTTTTAACTAGTTTTTAAAATTACACACACACACACACACACACACACACACACACACACACACACACACACACACACACACACACACAAACACACACACACACACACACACACACACACACACACACACACACACACACACACACACACACACACACACACACACACACACACACACACACACACACGTGGTAAATAACATTAATAAAATTTATAGGTTTTAGTAAAAGGTCAAATTCATTACGCCACTTTTAGTTTTTGCATGGAATTGTAGGATTTAATAAATCACATATTTAAATTTTAATTTACAAAGACTATTACCAAAATTAATACATTGTTTTAGTAGCCATGACATCCATGAAGAAGTAGAGATGTTGCCAGTGGTTAAAAGAGGCCTTCTTAGTCTCTTAAAACCTTCACAATACCTTGAAACCTTCCTTCAAGAAACATCCAACCCTGAAAGCATTATTTTTTCCTAAAAAATCTATTTTTTATAATTTATGAGTTATTAAAATTATACATGGACACTCAGGAGAGAGAAAAAAATTGTAGGAGCTTGGAATGGCATTCTCAATTCAACACACATAAAAGACTATACCATCATGCCTAGGTAGAAAATATCTTTGAAAAATTAATATTTGTTTATGAAATAGAGTTTTGAGTGCTTGAAACAATCATTATTTCCTTAGTTTCACAATTAATAGTCTCCACAACACCAAGAAAGTACCATTAATAATTTTTAACCAAATAATTTGGTTTCAAGGTTTTACTATGGTCATAGTACTCCTCTACAGGTCTGAAAAAATAAATATTTTGATTCGATTTGGTCGTTGGCTCCTCTCACTACATCTTGCCAATCAATTACTCATCATAGGCTCTTCTACCATGTTAAATTATGTGATATATATATATATATATATATATATATATATATATATATATATATATATATATATATATATATATATATATATATATATCACATGAGATATAGATGATCATTGTATAAAGAAATAACATAGATCAATAAATGACACATATACAGGTGGGAAAGCCTACAATAGAGGTAAAAAAATACACAATTTATATTCATATATGAGAAACTAAAAACCAATATAATTCCTTCACTTTTTACTTCCTCTCTATCAAACTTCGTAGGACTCATTACATAATATTTTCCATGAATGAATATTCAAATGTCATAAAATTTCATCAAACAAAACATTGTACGTGATTGTGAGTGTGTAAATTACCAAAGGTAAAATGTATTTATATATTGTGGTGGGGAGGTGGACCATTGTAGCCAATTGGTCCAACCTCTCCCCAAGAACAATGTAAATCAATGGTAATAAATAAACACATATGTTTTATTATTTATTTACATAAGATTTTTAATCATTGTTAATAAATAATGGGAACCATTCAGACATTAAATTTTCTAACATATTGTTATCCTTGCTTAATTTTTTATTATGAAAAATAATATGGGATAGTATGGGGTGTATTAGTTTTCCATTTCCACTTTATGCTGCATAGATTATACATGTGATCTCAAATATCACCATTTAATTTTTATTAGTTTATTGTTATTTTATATCTTAGTTCTAGTTATAGACACCTAACCTAGTCATAGGTAATTGTAAATGTTAATCAATGATAAAACATAAACCACTTGAGTTGTAATTAAATAAAATACTCTTAGTCCTATTAACATTTTCTTATTTATGAGGGATAAATACAGATTTATCCATCATTGATACAAAATTTCTACAAGTTAGTAATAAAAATTCTTTGTATCATCCTCATAATTATACCATTTTTAGGACAAATATCATTAATTCTTTGGGATAGGTCCACCTTAGGCACATAAGTCTATGAGAACAAGCTTGTCCCTATGTGAAATAAAAATTATTTTGCAACTATTAGGTCTTCTAACACATTTTATAATCTCAAATAAAGGAATTTATCAAAAGGATTAAGTATAAATAAAAATCAAATGTGATTCAGTATTCCTATATTTTGAGCACTTATACACTATTGTACATTGATCAAAAATTTAAAATAATTCACAATGATTGGTCAAAAGCCAAATCTAAAGCATGTCAAATCAACTTACAAACTATCATTGTCAATTATCATATCCTAATTCTCATTTTCATACATATATTCAAGGAGCACAATTTCACAATCATTATAGGTGGGATAAAAACATGTGTATTGATTCCAACCTTAGAGTTTTTATATATGTAGTCAGTGGTCAACCATAAAGTATGAGATTGAAATCAACTTAGCCCATTACACTCTTGATCTCTTTTTATATTTTATAGATCTCACAAGACCCATAGGGTTTATAAATCAAATAAAATGAAAAAAAACATATAAAATAAACATAATTAAGTAATCTCAACATAACTAGGAGACATATACATATAATGGGAATGTTAAGCAAGAAATATATTGAGGGGGGGTGAATCAATATATTATATATTTTTTATTTAATCTGATTTCTTTTCTTTAACTACTCAATCATACATTCAAGATATGCAATAAAACTAAAATAATAATTTGCACCACACGAGAGAGAGAGAGAGAGAGAGAGAGAGAGAGAGAGAGAGAGAGAGAGAGAGAGAGAGAGAGAGAGAGAGAGAGAGAGAGAGAGAGAGAGAGAGAGAGAGAGAGAGAGAGAGAGAGAGAGAGAGAGAGAGTATATTTTTACATGGAAACCCAAAGTGGGAAAAACCATAGAGAACAATCTCAAGTATATGAATGAGCACTAACTCAAAATATAAAGTTTCAAGCACCAACTTGTAGGAGCACCAACCCCTTTTCTAAGCACTAACACATCAACTATTTGTGAGCACCAACCCATAGGATCACCAACCCCTTAAAAAAATTCATGATCACCAACTGACAAGAGCACCAACCCCTCTTGAGTATAAAACACAACTATCTCTAAATGTTGCTTACTCAACAAATGATATAACTCTACAATATATATTGCTTTTCTCTCTTCAAAAATAAATACAAAACATGCACTCTCTTACATATTACAAATGGCTTATCCTGCCTTTATTTATATCTTTCCAAATTACCTTTGGCCTTCATCCTTTGTGACCATTCAATCCTCATGGAAAATGGTACCAAACTTGCATGACCCTTCGTATCCTTGCATTCGAAAAGTTATATGGTGAGCCTTCATAAGTAAAAGCATCCTTTCCTCTTTTTTCTTTATCTTGGTGACTTTTTATATTCCTCAAAGTGTCCCTTCATGGAAAAATGTGCCATACATCTTTTGTCTTCACATGGTGACTCTTGGAATTCCTCAAGGTGACTCTTCATGAGAAAATTCATCCCGTTCCTCTTTCATATTTACCCCATGACTCTTTGACTTCTCCATGGGCCCTTTTTTGACTTATTATATGCAACCAAAAATATATTCATTAATATTAAATAAATATTAACACACATTAGCCAATATATGAATATTAAAAACACCATTAAATGTAATGGGGCCTTTTTCACCAATAATGCTAGATCTTTGACATCAATGACAGTATTTTCAACAATCTCCCCCTTTGTCATTGATGGAAACCTCAAAATGAAACAACCACATCCTAAAACCTACACATACTACCATTTGAAAAACATACTGTAACTCCCACATACTATAGCAACCTGTATTTGTTCCCTATACCTATTTCTACACATATACCTGTTATTCTCCCCCTTTGACATTGATGGCAAAGAGCCTAATTGGAGCTAACATTTAGCTCCCCTTCAACTGATGCTAAACCTTAATGGCAGGAAGTAAAATAAATTACTCCCAACTTCTCTCGTAAATACTCAAATGTGTCTTTTGGTAGTACCTTTGTGAAAATATCTACAATATTCTCTGTAGTATTGATATATTCCATCTTAACTTGTTGATCTACAACCTGCTCTCTCAAGAATTAATATCTAATGAGAATATGTTTTGTTTTTGAATGCATCACTAGATTACTTGAAATATTTATAGCACTTGTGTTATCACAAAAAATAAAAAGAGGTTCATCATACTTTAACTTGATATCTTATAAAGTTTGCTTCATCTAGAGCACTTGAGTACAACACAATACTGCTACAATATATTCTGCTTTAGATGTAGAAAGTGATACTAAATTCTACTTCTTTCTTAGCCATGATACTAAGCTATCACCAAGGAATAAATCTCCTCCACTTGTACTCTTTCTATCATTCAATCACCCTGCCCAATCTGAATCTATATAAGCAACCAAAGTGAAATCTCTATATGTGGGATACCATAATCTAAAATCCAATGTCCCCTTGATATATCTAAATATTCTCTTCACCAACTGAAGATGACTCTCTTTTGGAGATGACTAATATCTGTCAACCATACCTACTACATGCATGATGTCTAGCCCTTATGTTATCAAATATAAAAGACTACCAATCATAGATATATACAAAGATTGATCTATAACAGGTGAATCTTCATCCTTGCTCACCTTATTTCTCATGCATATTGGTGTGCCAACCAGTGCACAATCCTCAAAACCAAATTTATTTAACGTTTCCTTGGCATATTTACTTTGAGATATGAAAATTCCTTTATCTAATTGAAATATTTGCAATCCTAAGAAAAATGACAATTCTCCAAGCATAGACATCTCAAATTCTTTTTGCATATTATCAAAAAAATCATTTGTCATCTTTTCAATATTTCCTCCCAAAATGATATCATCAACATATACCACAAAAATAAATTGATGATTACCTTATATTTTTATGTAGAGATTACTATCAACAAATCCTCTCTTGAAACATTGATCTTGTAGGTACTTATCAAGTCTTGCATACCTATATCTAGGAGCTTATTTCAATGAATCTAATGCTTTCTTCAATCTGCATACATGGATACTAATATTTGAGAGAATAAATCCCTTAAGCTACTTAATGTAGACCTCTTCTTCAAGATTCCCATTCAGGAAGGTAGAGTTGACATCCATCTAAAACACTTTGAAATTTTTAAACACTACATATGCAAGAAACATTATAATAGCCTCTAACCTTGCCACTGGTGCAAAAGTTTCTTCAAAATCTATTCCCTCAATCTGATCATATCCTTTACATACTAATCTTGCTATATTTCTAGTCACTTCTCCATTTTCATTCAACTTATTTCTATAAACCCATTTTATTCCTATCACATTGTGATCTTTTGGTCTAGGCACTAATTCCCAAGTATCATTCTTTTCTATTTGATTTAGTTCTTCATCCATAGTCTTAACCCAATGTTTATCATGTATATCTTTTGAAAAAGTTCTAGGCTGAATTTTGGATAACAAAGAGAAATTAACCTACTCAGATTCACTTACCATCATTCTTCTGGTGTGAATTCCTTCATTTATGTCCCTGATGATGTCAATTTCATTATGATTTATCTGAACATATTTTGATGGAGTTTTGGTTCCATTTTTATCCTTCTCCTCCTCTTCATATGATTCTTCAAAACCTTCCTCTTCAATGATTTCAAGAATGTCTACTAGATCACTGATTCTTTGTGTTCCATCTTCTTTTATCCTGACACTTGCACTTTCTTGGTTCTTTTGTTATGACATTTATAAGCTTTAATTTTTCAATAATAACTAATAAATATACCTTCATCTTCTCTGGATTCAAACTTACCAAGGTTTTCATTGATTCTCTTTATGAAGCATTTACTGCAAAAAATCTAAAATAATCAACTGTTGTTGGTTTGTCTTTCCATAGCTCATAAGGAGTCTTATCACTATTGACTCTCAATAATTCTCTATTCAAAATATTCACTACTATAGAAATTACCTCTCTCTAATATTTATATTCTATCTTGGATTCATTTAGCATTGTCCTCACCATCTCCTAAACTGTTCTATTTTTTTGTTCACCTACTCCATTTTTTTGTAGAGTTCTAGCTATTGAATAATATCTCTTTATTCCATGAACTTCACAAAACTCAATAAATTGATCTGACATGAATTCTCCTCCTTGATTTTATCTTAGAAATTTAATCTTCAAATTGTTTTCATTCTCAACTAATTCTTTGAATGATTTGAAATGTCTAAAAGCTTCTAATTTTTTTAAAAAAAACATTACCCAAGTCATACATGAAAAATCATCAATAAGCAACATGAAATATTTCTCACATTGAGTAATTTGTGTTCTCAGAGGTCCACATAGGTGAGTGTGAACAAAATATAACATCTGAGTGGTTGATTACTCTTTTTTTTTTGAACCACCTTTTAGCCTGCTTCCCATGTTGACAAGGTTCACAAAGCATGTCAGATGGCTTTGTGATCTTTGGAATATTTCTGATTGGTTACTTTTTGTTGATGTTGACAACATTATAAAAATTTATGTGCCTCATTCTCCTATGCCATAGACAAGTTTTTTCAATTTGAATCAAACAACATCTTTGACCTTTGATTTCTGATAGCATATACAAGTTATTGCCTATTCTCTGAGCATGTGCAACCAATACATCTAAATATTTTATTCTAATTTCACAACCTTATGAATAAAAATTTAGTGTGTGACCCTAATCACACATTTAACTTACACTCAAAATATTATTCTTAAGAGATTCTACATATAAAACATTTTTATTTTTAGTTTTACCATTATCCAAACTTAGTGTACCTTTTCCAGCAATTTTGGGAGTATTGTCTCCTAATTTCATTATGCCACCATTGATCTTTTTCAAGGTTATGAACTTGCTCTTGTCTCTTATCATGTGCCTCAAAAATACACTATCAATGAACCATGGATTTTCTTTATTTAATGCATGCAAAGCTGTCTACACCAACATAGGTTTTTCAGGTTGTTTCTTTTGCCAAGAACCTGTCTAAACTTTCTTCTTAATGAATGGAGCCTTCAAAATCTGGTCCTTCTTAACTGACTCAAAAACACTTCTACAACATGGAGCTATGTGTTTGAAGTTTTTTCACTTGTAACATATTATGTCCTCTTCATGAAAGCCTGATAGAGGAGCAAAAGATTTGTGGCTTCTACTTGATTCTGCATGACTTTCCTTCTACGTATTTTTGAAACTGTTAGCTCTTTTTCAACATTCTAATTTCTTATAACCATATCCACTAAAATAAAAATAGTAACCATAAAAATAAGACCTTTTTTTGTATCTCTAACCTGATTTCCTTTTATAGCTTTGTTCCCTCTAGCCTTTTTTGTTTGAGATGTCCTCTATATTCTTAACTTCTTCCCTTCTTATTTATTCTTTTGTAGAGATTCAACATAGCTCTTTCCTTTTTCCTCATCTGTGAAAGTAGTGACCCCTCTTTATCCTTTTTAAATCCAATACCTATCTTATTTGACATTGATATTTGTTTTTTTAATGTCTTATTCAACATATTAGTGTTATTCTCAAATTTTGAATCATTGGCTGCTCTATCATTGATTACTTTATTTGTTTTATTAAGATATGCTTTTAAAGAAGCAATTTAAATAACATAACTTTCACATTCTTGACTTAATATTTTCAACTATTCCATTAGATCTTCTTCATTCTTCTTGGCTTCTTCAAAGTTTGCTTTTAGATCTTCAATTATTTCCTTTGACTCCTTTTCATTTTTCTCAATTTGGAGCTTTAATCTTTGATTCTTCTTTTCAAGAGATTTTAACTCTTCTAAAGCAAAAATGTGTTCTCCTTCTATATTAACTTCAGCTTCATCTTTTTCTTCTTCTTGATCATCTATACTTTTGCTTACAGAGGCATCTTGATGTTTGGCCATGAATATAATCTCTTCTTCTTCTGAGTCACTGACTCCACTATCTTTGGCTGAGCTAGGATCTTTAGAATACAAACTCTTCTTCTCGAATCCATTTTTGAATTTGCCTTTGAAATTCTTCTTGTATGTATATTTTCCTTCTTCATTGTTGTCATTAACCTTAATTGGGCATTTAGATACAAAATATCCATTTTTTCCATAATTAAAACATTTAAAAGGTAATTTTCCTTGATATTTACCTGTGCCCTTTTTTAGCTTGAGAATGAATAAAGATCCATTTTCATCTTCATCATCTTTAGAATTATCACTTGATTCTTGAATTTTATCCTTCTATTTCTTTGATGTCTTGAAATCCACTTCTCTCTTTGAAGGTTTATCTTGTTTAGTCTACATCTCATATGCAGTAAGAATACCATGAAGCTCATCCATCATTAGCTTGGCTAAATTCTTCATCTGTTCAATTGCTGAAACTTTTACATCATATCTCAATGGTAGAGATCTCAAAACATTTTTAACCATAGTCTAATCTTCTAAATTTTCTCTAAGACCTTAAATCTGATTGACTATTTGATCAACCCACAAGAGATAACTTGCTATATTTTCTTCTTCCATCTTCAAAATCTCAAACTGTCTTATGAAAGTCTAAAGCTTAGCTTATTGAGCCTTTCCACCACCTTTCTAAATATTCTCAATTTTTACCCAATTTTCATGAGTAGACTTACATTTCATAACTTTAACAATTTTTTATTCACATAAACCACATAAAATAACATTTAAAGCATTAGCATTATTTTCACTTGCCTTCTTTTCTGTTGGAGTAGTTACAAGTGTCTGTGGATCTTCATATTCCTCCACCACTACTTGTCATATGTCGAATCTAAGGGCCATCAAATAAGTCTTCATCCTTATTCTCCAAAAAACATAATTTTTCCTATCAAACAAAGGTACCTTATTTATAGAAAATCCTTCATGTGATCCAGCCATCATGCTTTCCTGATCTTCCCTTAAGCTGTAAAACTTTTTGAAAAGGAACTTGCTCTGATACTAATTATTAAGCACAAAATATACTTAGAGGGGGTGGGTGAATCAGTATATTATATATATTTTATTTAATATCATTTCTTTTCTTTAACCACTCAATCATACATTTAAGATATCCAATAAAATTGAAATAATAATTTGCACCACACGAGAGAGAGAGAGAGAGAGAGAGAGAGAGAGAGAGAGAGAGAGAGAGAGAGAGAGAGAGCATATTTTTATGTGGAAACCCAAAGTGGGAAAAACCATGGAGAGCAATCTCAAGTATATGAATGAGCACCAACTCAAAATACAAAGTTTGTAAGAACCAACTTTTAGGAGCACCAACCCCTTTGTAGAGCACCAACATAACAACTATTTGTGAGTACCAACTCATAGGAGCACCAACCCCTTACAAAATTCATGAGCACCAACCCACAAGAGCACCAACCCCTCTTGTGTATAAAACACAACTATCTATCAATGTTTCTTACAAAATAAATGATATAACTCTACAATATCTCAATTATTTCTCTCTTAGAAAACAAATACAAACCATGAACTCTATTCCATATTACAAATAACTTCTCAATCCTTTATTTATAGCTTTCTAAATCACATTTGGCTTTCACCCTTTGTGACCCTTCAATCCTCATGGAAATTGGCACCAAACTTGCATGCCCCTTTGTATCCTTGCATTTGAAAAGTCATATGGTGACCCTTCAAAAGCAAAAGTGACATTTACTCTTTTGTTTTTATCTTGGTGACTTTTCATATTCTTCAAAGTGTCTCTTCATGGAAAAATGTGCCATACCTATTTTATATTCACATGGTGACTCTTAGAATTCTTCAAGGTGACTCTTCATGAGAAAATGCGTCCCATTCATCTTTCGTCTTTTATCCCGTGACTCTTTGACTTCTACATGGGCCCTCTTTTGACTTATATGCAACCAAAAATATATTCATTAATATTAAAGAAATATTAACACACATTAGCCAAGATATGAATATTAAAAACACCATTAAATGCAATGGCGCCTTTATCACCAATAATTCTAAACCTTTGATATCAATGACAGTATTTCCAATAGGGAACATTCATAATATATGGATAGGCAATGCATAGAAGTTAATAGGTAAAGGACACAACCAAAAGATGTTGCTTTTTAGTGAGTAAAGGCTTGTCCTTAATTATTTTAAAATTTTGATTGTAATAATAAATATTCAAAATATAATATTTTTTTATTACTAATATAATACATTAAAAATAATCAACCAATAACTAAGATCTAATTTTATTTAATTTCTTTATAGTGTTTTTGAAAAATAGATTGTTTAAATATTTATCAAGTTGTAATCATAATTTTTGATAATTTTTTATCTTTAGAATTATTATATTTAAATTTTTATACCTATTTTAAAAATAAAAAATAGGGTAAAACATATTGGTGAACCCGTAATATGTTTTAGTATTTAATAATTGAGTTATGTTATAGGGTTTTAGTTAAATTCATGATTCCCATACACAAGAGATAATTTTGATTTTATTTTATTGGATTTGATTTATAATCACTCTAATATTTATATTTTACCTAGGCTCTCAAATATAATTCTTTATTTCCAAGTGTAAAATACTTTTCTTTTGTTTGATTTAAATTTTATTTTCTTTCATGATTTTGAAATAACATGTTCTAATAGTTTCAAACTAATATGAGTTATGGTTATGCACAAAGTGATTTTTAAGTTTATCTAAGCTATGGTGTTAGGGTACTTATTCATTACTCAAGACATTATATAACATAATATGTGGAGCTTAGTCTCCATGTACCTAATAGCATGTCAAAAACATGTTTTTTTTTTAAATTTTCAACCATATGAAGTGTTACAATGATTTGATTTTTTACTACATTAGTTAGTGGTTATCACCAAGAGGTTATTCTGAATGTGCCCTAGAGATAGGGTGGTGTATACATAATATTTTGGAACCTTCCATAGTTGGATCTCCTTTGGGTATTGTTCATAATTTACTCATGGGATCAATATATCTAATATCCTATAAATCAAACACAGCTTGACTAGTCGCACCCCTAATCCAATTTTAAAATTCAAAATCTCATGGTAAAATCATGGTAATAATAAATGAAATTTTATTATATATTTTTCATTTCATTATCACATTTTATATTGATTCTTAAGGTGTTACTCAGATTCACAATATATTGGAATTAATGATTTTAAAATATCATTAATATTCTAAAATAACTAACTTACAATTTCAATCCTTAATTCATATATTTTTAATATAAAATCCAAAATACTACATGTCATCACTAGGGGCCAAACAACGTGCATGACTTAGTTTTTTTCTTCATGCCCCTAGACCTTAAGGTTATCCTATTCACCATCTTAATCCAAAAACTCACATACATATTATGGTATATTTCAATGCTCATGTTATCAACACCAAATGAGAGAAAGTAACTGATCCACCAGAATATAATGAAAGAGGTCAAATTATTCCTACTCAACCCATTTGATAACCCATAAATCAAGCAATACAATTGAAGGGTTATAATATAATTAGTCAGTAATGGAATAACCATAATAGAATATCTATTTTGTATTTATTAGAGAGATAAAAATAATAATAATTATGTTTTATATGAAAAATTATGTGAAACAACAATTATTACTAATAAAAAACAAAAATAATTTAATTTTATCATGACTACAATAAAGGATATAAAAAATGTCATAACCTTTGATAAGTAATTTTTAGCTCCTAGTCATATTCATAGATGAATAAACTCTCATAATTATTTAATTTGAGGTGAAGAAGAATATATTCAAGTTTTGTTAATAAAAAATGGTCCAAGAATAAATATTTAAAACTATAATTTTGTAGAATAATTTGATATCAATATTAACAACATTAAAAATATCAAGGGATTTGATAATAGTAGTCATCAGACAATGGAACTATTGCATTCAATTTATTATTAGGTCCTAAGATGGTGCCTACCATTTTTCAAGTCATTCCTAAGTAGTTACATTAAAAATTACTATTGGTTCAAACTTGGATTCATGTAATGGAGGAATTATCTTATACATTCCATACATGAATGAAATTTATATATTACGTACATGAGTATATTATTCCAAAATATGATACCCATTTTATATATTAAAAAATGACTCAATCACAATCTGAGGATCATTCTATTATACCACTTGCATAACCCATATTTGGATCAAATGCATATATATGAGGTGGGAAATTTGAGTATATAACATTATAAATACCAACCATGAACATTAAATAAGATACAAAACACACCATTACTTAAAAGAAAACAACAAGAAAAATCCAAGATCTTCGTCTTTTGAGCAATTGTGAATATCATACTTGCACAGTTATAGATTGGGATGATAGTGATGATATTGATATGCAAGATCCAACATATGGAATTATGTGTAAGATAAATTTAAATCCTATTGATCTAAAGGAATTATTATCTCATATTATATTGAAACCTATGGGAGTTGGAACATATTGAGATGATTCATATATAATAAAAAACAATATATTAGAAATCACTATAAAGAGACAATCCTCCAAGGATAAAGGAAAGGTTATAATGCAAGATAATCAACATTACATGACTAAAATAAATTGTTTGAGTATTATTTCACAATAGTAACAATAAATAATTTGATCTCTATGTCTAAGGGATACATAATTTGAAGAAAATATTTCACATACTTACAAACCTTAGCATGTTATAGTTAAAGTTACATAGTCTAAGGAAAAAATGCATGCATAACACATAGAGAAATTATAAAATAGAAAACCACAAAAGGAAAAAGATGAAGGACAAAGGTTACATAAACAAAAATTACAAAGGAAAAAAAATAGGATAAGTTAATCCATGAGAAAAAAAAAAGATAAGATGCACAAACTAACTCAAGTTGAGAAAGAAAGCATTCTCTAGAATGGGTTTATCAAAATAGAAAATAAAAATCCATACATACAAAATAGGGATAATATTGTTTAAAATGAGGTAGTTAAAAAACTTTCATCGTATATAGAGCTTTTTACTCATAGTCATCACATAAATGGCAAAAATAATATTGAGGTTGATATTGCCTTTTTTTTATGAAATCAATACATGTAGCATGCCACTTATAAAATATCTATAGTATAGAAGAAAACATTTGTGTAATATTATGATACCTAAATTTTAAGTTAGATAAACTTAATTAATAGTAACACTTGGGTTATAAACATGTTCTGTTATATTTCACATTGAACTTTCCTTGGATCAATATAATGTGAAACTTGAAAAATCATGTGTGAGAGGGATGAGTCAAATAACGGGAAAACATCATAATTACCACATATTTTAGAAATAAACTATAATGATTACAATCTCAATAGAGGATGAATGGATAGATAATAAAATAAATGAATGAAAATCATTATCAAGCTAACATTGTTATAATGATAGTTAATATAATCATAGAAGAAGCACATGTTATAAGACAATTGGAAAATTAACATAAATAAAAAAAATAAACAT
>JARHVA010008134.1:70000-117500 GCA_037957365.1 Torreya grandis | reverse complement strand
ATACACTAGGTACCAATGGAATCAACATGTGAAGGTAAAGGAAATTACACATGCACAAGGCTAATACCAAACATGTACACTTAATACAATATTTTAATGAGGTAAAAATCTTGTATTTATTAAATCAAGGTAAAATTTTGGTAGGGATTCACCATACCCAAGTAAAGAGATCCATACAATAGCTAAAAAGCCAAAATTTATAAAACTTGGAAGAAGGGAGAGAGAGAAGAAGTTGAAAAGGCACAAGGACATATGTCACCAAGTGAATATAAATTAAATATGCATGAGAGAGAAGGATGGGGTGAGACATATATTTTCAATGGATCTAAATTTAATCTTCAATTATCTAGGACATGTAAATGGTCAGAAAAATCCCTTTTTATGCATACAAAACTATCCCTCATAATTGGCCTTCCAAAACTACCCAAACTCTTAAAATAATGAATTTTGATGATGAATATGAATTTTAGGGGTTACTAATAATGCATCACATGTATTTTGGAGGCTTATAACCGTTCCAATCATCTTGGCCATGCATGATCACACTTGGTAGTATCAAAATAACTCTTTTCCTTCACCCCTTCACACTTGTTACCTTAAATATCTTCAAACATATAATATGATATATAAAATAGGTGAAATTACATGTGTAAGGAGTACTCATAGCATCAATTAAAATAAGTTGGCCTTAAAAGGATCCTAAAATGAATATTTTCCATTTTTCTTAAGTCCCCACTCGTTGGCCCATTGGACTGGCTGAAAGTGAAGGTCTAATTGGGACACTTACAGGCTATTTAATGATATGAGGTGAATTTTTTGAGTTATATAATGTGTATAATTACTCCCAAAGTTTGTTTCATCTTCTAACTCCTCTTTTAGCTTGCACACCATTTAAAATAGTCAAAAGAAGCTTGGTTATCCCCTAATCCATACAAAAAAAAACACACGTGTGGAATCCTATGAGAGTAATCTAAAGCCTCTAAGTGGATTCATGGTCATCACACTTAATTTAGATTTTCTAATGGAAATATTTCTCCAGTCGAGTCCTTATAAGGGTTTTAGTAGGGTTTTAGGGTGTTCTCATTCTTATATTTTTTTCATAAAAATGTGATATTGAAAATCCATCAAAATGTATCTAATATATCATCAAGGGGCCCATATATATTATCTAAATGTCTCAATATCCAATGTAAACATCCATGAAAGATATGAGTGGTGAAAGTTGACCTTCAAATGGCTTTCATGCTTCCTGTGAGTATTTTAGTATGTTTTGAGTTGGATATGACCTCCTATGGAGTTTATTTATCAAAACAAAATTTTATCACCTCTATATTTTACCTAATAACATGTTCAAATGCTTTTGGTATCTCACCGACAGCCAAAAAATGTGAATGACCCCTATTTTGGAACAAGAATCATGCCTTGCCAATAGGCATTTTTGGACCTTCTGAACCACAAGATGATATTAATATATTTTAATGAATTTAAATATAATTAAAACATAATATTTACCCCTATATACATCACCAAAAACATTATATTACTTAGAGAAAGCTAAAACCTGAAGTGACATCTCATTGGGGTTTGGGTTTGCTTGTTTTCCCACTAGGTCTGCCTGCAGACCCCCTTGTGTATATAATATCCTTTGAATTAAAAAATTATATGTTGGTTTATTATTTCCCTACATATTTAATCCATTTTTATATACCTCATTGAATGTCCAAATTGATCACAAGCCCTTCATTCTTCACTTTTCCCAAAAACTGCCATTTTATTGCATGTAAGGAGTGGCTTACCTCTGAGACAAAACAAAGGGTATTAGGCATGTTTTTATGGGAAAAATGAATGTTTTTTAATTTTAAAAAGCTAATAATGATCAAATATACCAAATTTTTTTTAGACTCTTTGCCTAAGGGATCTAACCAACTCCATTTTACCAAAAAGGGGTCAAAAACCCTATTTTTTGCATGTTTTTGTCTAAACCTTCTTGTGACTGCCCCTTCCAAAATTAATTGATGAATAAAATTTGATTATACATATTAATAATAATAATTCCATTATTTTTTGGCTTAGGTACCCAACCATAAACTTGTTTTCTAGTAGAACCTAACATTTGTCTCTTGAAACAAGGTTCTCCCTTACCATGCCTGTATAGACTGAGTCATTTTTCCTATGAAGAAAGGAGTTTGGATAGATAAAGGATGCCTTAGGAGTTTTATTAAACTTAATTTATGTTGGTTAATCAGTTAAAAATTCATTAAATCCTTTATACCTCTTTAGGAGGTCATAACTTGATATCTTGCCTTCACAAACCAATACCCTATCAAGATTGAGACAATCTTTTGTGGCATCTTAGATTTGATTTAGATTCATGGAAATGTAGGTTGGAGGTTTCATTAATACATATAATTTTTATAAACTTAAATTTCACTCACATTACCATTTCAATCTCCCTGTAGGTGTTTATGGCTTTGATTGCAATCCCTTCTCTCACTAGGATTAGGGCACTTACCTATAGGCCTATAGGCTTCTAAGCAAGCTTTTGGCCTCCAAAAGGTATCTATAGACATTTGTGTTGGTATAAAAAACATAATATGTTAATATAATTCATTTTATTTCATTTATTTAACTTAAAATAACTCCCAAAACTTTGACTGGGATCAAACTTAGAACTCTAATTGTAGGTGCATGTTTCTAGGTTGGTGGGTTTCCAAGAGCTTGGTTTGGGTCATGTTCACCTTGTTTGGGGTTTGCTGAATATTCAATTATATTTTTAGTACTCAAATTTATGTTAAATTAATCTATTAGTAGTATTTACATCATCCCTTTTTGCTAATTCCTAAAGCATTGCCCTCACCGCCTCTCTGCCTTGTGTAAGGATAGGGGATGGTCCAAAAGGCCATTTCATGCAATCATCACTTCTCCCCTTAAATGAATGATTAGAATTTATAGTTTAGGTGTTTAAGAATATTTAAACAAATTTAAAATGATTTAAACCTCCTCATATGATTCAAGTAGTAACTCTCCCTTGGAAATCTTGTAGGCATTACTACCTTCTTTTATTGCTTTTTAGCCATTTTGAGAGGTCTACAAAACTATGTTCCACTCCTCCTTTTAAGCTCAAATTTGTCATGGTTGTATTAGGTTGATAGGGATAAAATTTGGTAATAGGATTCATCAAAATACAAATTATATTCACGTTATTAAAATCATAAAGACCCTTGGGAACTCTGTTTGATGTTTTTAGGGACTTAGACACTAAACTTAGCTATCACGTTCTCTTGACTTCCTACAATATTTTGACCCTCTCCATCAAGTTAAAAAATAAATAAAGTGAACTTATAATTAATTATGAGAATTTAATACCATAATTAATGTTTTTCCATTCAATATGATGTCAGTATGGGCTTTCAATGGAGGTTTTGACTTTTGCACATAGGCAGAAACATGAAAGAGTAAGGATATGTGAGGTAAGGCCTTTAAAACACCACAAAGACAATTTTAAACCATTAAATTAACCAAATAAACTATGAGAATCATAAAAAACAAAAATAAAACATCATTCCCAATGTCTATAATCATTTTCAAGATAATTGAGCTGACTGTCAATGCAAACTAGGCCATTTGCAAGCATGGAAGAGGTTTTATGAAACAATTGAACTCTCCAAACAAGAAAAAGCATGCGAACATCTTGAAAATCATGTAGAGACACTTGAAACACACAAATACATGAATAAAAAACATGAAATTATATAACATGCTCAAATAGTGACCCCTTGATGGTTGAATAGGCACAAAAAACTGCTTGGAGTCTTAATGATGGTTTATAAAGGAGGAGCAAAAAAATATAAAATTATTTTTATATAAATTAAGTAGAATCAGATAAATATCCACCCCCATAATCACATCATCCAAATCTAAATGTATGACCCATAGTGAGTGCTTAAAGTTGACCATTATTTGCTTGCCAAGACAAAAAGAAGGAAAATGAGTTATAGAAGAAATTTTATGTTGAAATTATCTCACATAAATCATGTAAATGGGTGAGGGGATGTGAATAATCATCCCATCATGTTTTTATCTGGAGATCAAATTATGGAGGCTATACAAGTGCCCAAAATCCCCTAAAAATAAGGAGAAACTACCATCCACTAAACATAACTACTTCTTGGATAAAATATGACCATCTCTGACATTATTATTACCTCTCCTAAATTGAAACTGATCTTGGTGACAAATTTATCCTTTCTTAAGTCTGTATAAGTTCATTAATGGTATAGAAAATGGCTAAAAGACCCCCTTTTTATACATGGAACATAACTAATGACAAATTCATGAATTGTAAACAAAATGAAGAATATTAAATACCATGATAGGAAAAAATAACACAAAATAGACCTTTGGAAAAATTTGACTAGGGTTTGACCAAGTTTGACTTTTGTTGTCTAGGCCATTTCAAGGAGGGTGAGATTAGACCAAGACTAAAATAAGGTTAATCAAGATAACAGACCAAAAATGTCACCCTATAGGACATATATAAATATATAAAAAAAAATTAAATAGTAGGGTTTGATCTCATTTGACTAGAAGTCAAATTTGGTCAATAATTTAAGCCAATCCTTACATGCAAAAAAAAGGTAGTTTTTGGGAAAAGTGAAGAATGAAGGGCTTGTGCTCAATTTGGCCATTAAAGGAGGTTTTTAATGCTGGAGGATATATGTAGGTACATTATAAACTAGCCTATAGGTGTGGAATGCCAAGGGGATGATAACACAAGGAGGTCTGCAGGTAGACCTAGTGGGAAAACAAGCAAACCCAAACCCCAATAAGATGTTAGTTTAGGATTTATCTTTCCCAAACTAATATAATGTTTTTTTTATGTATTTAGGGGTAAATTTTAGGTTTTAATTATATTTTAATGCATTAAAAGTGAGTACAATCATGTTGTGGCTCACAAGGTCCAAATAGGCATGTTGGCAAGGCTTGATTCTTGTTCCAGAACAGGGGTCATTCACATTTTTTTTCTCTTGTTGAGATAAATAAAGGATTTAAACATGTTGGTAAGTCAAATATAGAGGTGAGGTAACTTTTTTTTGGAAAATAAACTCCACAGGAAGTCATCTCCAACTCTAGACATATTTAAATCCTCACAAGAAGCATGAAAGCCATTGGAAGGTCAACTTTCACCATTCATATATTTCATGGATATTTTCATGGGATATTTATAAATTTATAATATATATAGGGGGAAATTTATGAGCTCTTATTTTTATTTGGATGGAGCTTCAATGTCACATTTTTATAAACAAAAGCTAAGAATGAGAACACCATAAAACCCTACTAAAACCCTCATAAGGACTTGACTAGAGAAATCTTGCCATTAAAGAATATAAATGAAATGGAATGACCATGAAACCACCTGGAGGTTGTAGGTACTCTTAGATTATTTCACATTTGTGTTTTGTTTTTAAGGAATTGTAAATATCAGGGGAAAACCAAGCTTATTTCGATTATTTTGAATGGTGTACAAACTACAAGAGAAGTTAGAAGATGAAAAAAACTCTGGGAGGAATATTTAAACTTTATATAACTCCAAAAATTAATATCATCTCATTAAATATCCTCTAATTTTCCCAATCAGACCTTCACTTTCAGCCAGTCTAGTGAGCCAACTAGTGGGGACTTAAGAAAAATGGCAAATCATCATTTTGGGAGCCTTTTAAGTCCAATTTATTTTAAATTATGGTATGATAACTACATAAAAATGTTATTTAAAATATTTTATGGATCATATTTCAGGTTTTAAGATATTGAAGGTGACAAGTGTAAAGAGGTGAAGGAAAAGAGCTATTTTGAGACTACCAAGTGTGATCATACATAGCCAAGATGATAGGAAGGGTAAAAATCCTCCCTAATGCATGTGAGGGATTATTAGTAACCCATCCTATTCATATTAATAATAAAAACTGATTTTGTGTAGAGTTTGGGTAGTCTTGGAAGTCCAATTATGAGGGATAATTTTCTATGTATAGAAAGGGATTTTTCTAACCATTTGTAGGTCCTGAATGATTGAAGATGACATTTGGAGATCCTAAAAATATATGGATCACCCCATACTTATCTCTCATTCATATATAACTGATATTCACTTGGTGACACATGTCCTTGTTCCTTTTCACCTTCTTCTTTTTTTCTCTTCTTTTAGGTTCTATAAATTCTAGCTTTTTAGCTATTGTATGGATCTCTCTGCTTGGGCATGGTGAAGCCATACCAAAATTTTACCTTGATTAAATAAATAAATGTGTTTTATCTCATTCAAATATCTCATTAAGTGTAAATTCTTGTTATTAGTCTTGTGCAAGTGTAATTTCCTTCACCTTCACATGTTGATTCCATTGGTACCTAGTGTATTGTTTTTT
Organism: Torreya grandis; assembly: GCA_037957365.1. Classification (NCBI taxonomy): domain Eukaryota; kingdom Viridiplantae; phylum Streptophyta; class Pinopsida; order Cupressales; family Taxaceae; genus Torreya; species Torreya grandis. The sequence goes on along the minus strand of JARHVA010008134.1, from coordinate 111,081 downwards.
TTCTTGTTGCAGGTCAACTAGAAATGTCTGAAGAGAATGCAGGTGTAATTGAGTAGGATAATCAATAGAGTGTCTTATAATTCCTATTATTTAATTCCTCCTATCATATTTCATTTCCAAGAGTCCTTGTTGAAACACTGATGTGAGAGGGGAGATTGATGTTGAATTTAGTGTATGTGCTAGTTGTCCTTAGTTTCAAGTGTATGTTAAAGGCATGAGTAGAGAAAATATTTTGGTGAATCACCTCTAGTATAATAGGTTTAATTTCAATTATTCTAACCATTTTCATCCCTCTAAGTTGTTAGTAGTAGGAATATGAACTTCAATGATGCATGAAGGGGAGCTAGCCCCTAATCTAGAGATCTACCTCCAATAGGGATACCCACACCTTGGGGTGGTTCCATTATGTCACTTGAGTGAGGAGAAGTTTTTCCCATCTCCTCATTGGGTGCATTTAATTGATAACATGGATATAATGCAAGTTTAAAATATTCAAAATACATTTTTTAATGTTTCAAACTAATTCAAAAATTATATTATATGACTAAATATATATTTAAAACATTCAAAGTCTAAAATATTAAAATAAATTCATAAATTAAAAACATGATAACTATCAACGCATTTATACAAATTATGTGGGTATATGACATGCATATGTAATTGGTAATCCTAAGTTTATTATGTTTGTATAGGGTCAATAAATGTAAAAGTATTTATAACATAAGAGTTATAAAATAATTTATAGCATTTCAATTAATATAAAAACTAGGTAAATAATATTCTTAATTTATACAATTGAGATTGATAAAAATCGTAAAGTACAATTATTGAAAGATATTACAATAGATAAGAAATAATTTTACTTGGTTTACTATCCATATATCGATTTAGACTAGAAACGTGTATAAATTATTCAAGATAAATGTTCTATATCAATCACCAAATTTTAAAAATTGTACTTTTATGATTGTGGACACTACCATTAGATCTGAACACTATCATAGTTACTAGTGTCTCTATGTCATGTAGTTGTTGAGTACCTAATAGTGACTCAATCTAGATGCAACCAACTCAAAATTAAATGTGTTTTGTCACATTTATCTTGATGTATTTAGATCTAGGATACAAGATGTAAGCCTTCAATGATTGATCAAACCCTTGATCTTCACCCTTCATCACCCTTGCTATGAGTTTCGTTGAGAAATGGGTTACTAGGCTCATAGTGTCAAGCCACCCCAAAGAACCCTCTATCAATGAACACTTCCTACATAGTCAATATTATAATGAGTCCTTAATTATTATGTGTTTATCTAGGGTGCAATAAACTATATGACGATGCATGTAGTAATATAATATGTAATTTGACAAATATCACTCATGGAATACTATTTGAATGCTTTAGACCTATTATAGGACTAATCCTATGATTCATATCAACATAATGATAAATATATAATATTAGAGTGCTTGTGTATTTTATTGATTTGAATTTTGTATTTATTTTCTTTTATTTGCTTGATGAGGAATGAGAAGGCTTATACTATGTATTTATACCACACCTTTTAAAAATATATCACTATATGGCTCAATAAGACAATTAGATTAACCCATGGGATTTGATTACTATATAATTTGGACGAAATTTGGTTAGTGAACACTAAATAAGGGTTTGAACACTACCTTTAGTAGTACTCCCCCATTATAGCTAGTAATGTCTAGAGGGATAAAAAATAATTATGGATTTGAAATTGATAGTGAGTGATGTTAATCAAGTTTTAAGATTTATATAATGTATACTAGACCTATGTCATTATAATAATATGTATCGCACCAAGAGATAAACATTTAGGCATAGTGACATGGGAAATGTGAGCCTTTTGGCATCAAGGAGGTCTATAACTAAAGGGTAGACCCCTCATTGATATTTGTCAAATTTACGAGATTGAGATGCATTAATTATATACTTTTATTATATATTTAGGGATTAGATTACGAGGTTAAACAAAATAAATTCATGCTTGGGTATATATAACATACATTATCTTTTATTTAAGGCACATTGATTTTTTTTCTAGTGTGTGACCTATAACTAAAAGCATGTTATAATGTAAATCAGTGCATATAATGTAAATTTTTAAATAATTGAAATGATTGAATAAAATAAAAGAACAAGGAGTACACATGTGTGTCAATTAAACCATGTTATCTCTTGATATTTTGACTCGATAAAGTTGATTCCTTATAAAACATTGGAAATGCAAAAAGTCTAGACCTAAACCTTGGATATTTGAAGAGGGAGAGCTAAGACAATGATTGAGATCATTATATCACAATTACAACAATCAAAAGTGAATATATATAATCTAGTGAGGGTGAGTGATTTAATAAATGCATCCCATAAATATGGTGAGATTTAATGATTTAGTAACTCCAATATATAAATATATCAATTTACTTAAACTTATAAAATGAACCCATTTTTGCAACATAAAAAACTTAATAACAACACATCCTAGTGTAATAGGTGCATTCTAGTGAGTATTATAATAGGTAAAGTTTATATATTTTGGTGTAATAACATGGCATATACATATATAATATATTTGAAATGGATTATATGTGTCATAAATATATAAAGATATGTTTTAAATTTATGCAAAATCAGTGAAATGTATATGATTCTGACCCAACTGTATATTTGAATCATGAAACTAAACTTGAGTTTGTGTGAATATGGAGGTCGTGTCTTTGTGGCATGCCCCCGCTAAAATTTGAAGACACTAAGTAAATGTATAAGTGTGGAGGTCATGTTCTTATGGCATTCCCCCACTAAAATCATTAAAGTAATAAGGTATATAAGTGTGGAGGTCATGTTCTTATGACATGCCCCCACTAATTTGACCCTAATTTTAAGGTGAGTGAAATAGAAAATGGTAGGTACTTTACCTCAAAAGGATGAGGTAGATGTTTATTTTGTATATGAATCATGTAAAATATGGGGAAAACATGTTGAAGTAGATATATCAATTAAGCTCATAACATGTGATCACATCAAGTCTTAATATGTATTTTATAGATCATGGAAATGTCTAGAGAGTAATATTACAATATAAAAAAATAATCAGGTACACACACAAGAACACTCAAATCAATGAAAAATAATGGACCAAGGAGACATCATACGAGGGTCATGTTTAAATGTTGTGTAATTGAAAGGAATGCCATATATAAATGCCCAATCAACATACTGTTGATGTTTAAAATTGTGCTTTATTTCAGACACCAACAATGGGAAGTTTCAAGATGTGGGACATGCATCTTGGAACAACCTCCATATTTTTAAGAAGCTGGTCTCTTCTTTATATTAAGTGTTAGGGGGAAAAGGCATAGGAATTTTAAACAGAAACGCAAATGCAAAGAAAGAAAATCTAACTATGGTGATGCACTTGAATGTAATTTTGATCCTTAATCCTAAGCACAGTGAAACTATATGTAAGATTCAGTTACATTAAAGAGCAGATGAGGCATGATCAATGTAACAGATAGAAGAAATAGAAATAGAGGCTCACAGCTTAGACTACTTTCGTAATGATATAGGAAACATCAACAAAGGCACATAACTCTCTCTTCTAATTAATTTTCAGCCATATAAAAGGCACAAAAACATGCACAGTTACATAAACTTTACAACTTAAGAAAATAGAACAAAGGCAAATGATATTCCTAATCACAACTCTAGTAAGTCTAATAATTTTCTCAAAAAATTCTCCCTTCCCTTCTTATTTTTAGGTGATCCCTACACTCCTCTTTATAGCCTCAGATGTCTCATTCCATCACCCCCTTTCCCACATAATTCTATTCTGCCTTTAACTCACAAGGGACAAATAAACGTCGCTTTCAATGTTTGCCAGCCCCAAAAATCTACCCGATGAACTGCTCCATCTACTAGAAATAACTCCTACTAATTTTCCCTCCAGATTGATCACACATTCCCAAATTTATGGCCCAAACTAAACTCTAACTAAGCTGGAAGTGTTTATATAGGACCCTCTGTTGTGTTGAAACGGAAGAGGAAACTTAGTCAATTTCTTGAAAATTTGCTTATTTCTTAGGAGATACCAGAGAATGACACTTGACACTTTCCACCTGATTTATCAAAGACACACGACACTTTTTGATTTCCCTATATCCTACTTAAGAATGCTCTGCCTTTGACACTTGTCGCAATCCACTTCTTTGATACTTAGCAATTTCAAAAAAATAAGATTCACTGCATTCCTTTCCCGAGCAACCTTTAAAAGGGGGAAGGATGTATGTGGCAATCTCTACTTGCTCTTTAGCTATGCTTGTAGAAATATTCAAGATGCATGTTAAGCTCCTACAGATGGTGACATTTAGCAGCTTCTACAGACCTTTGAAATAAAACCTGGGACCCACCACAATCTTTATTCAACAATGAAACTCGAAGATGATCTCTCAGATGTTGACACGTGGAGGCTTCCACAGCTTTTGGGAAGATACGTGGCATCTTTCACTGATCTTGCTAAGAGTATGTGGTGGATTTTGCTTCTCTTGGGAATGGAGTAGAAAGGGGCTCAAAAAGCAACACTTGGAAGCCTCCGCTTATCATCAACACTTAAACAAAATGAAACAACGCCTTACTTCCTTCCAAAAGAGTGCTTGACCCCTTTGGTTTTTGGGACCCTTATGTGAACTTCCTGATGAACCAAGCCATTGAACCAATAGATTGAACCAAAAATGGTTCAACGGTTCAACACTGCACACTGTTTACACATTAATCGAGGTATTAAACCAAAAAATGTTAAACCAAGGCATTGAACTGACTGTCTCTTAGATGTTGACACGTGGTGACTTCTGCATTCTTCTAGAAAAGTAGTCCAGAGCCTTCTGCAATTGCCACTTGGCACTTTCTACTTGATCCTAATACTTAGCTTGTTGAAACCTTTTGCCAAAAAATAGATGGAATGTGGGTGCCAAAAAGGAACGCAAATGCTGACATGTGGTGCATTTTGCTGAGTTGTTATTTGATACATGGCACATTTCACAGCCCTCTTGAAATTTATGAAAGGTGCCTCAGACAATGCCACTTGGCTGGTTTTGTATCTCGAAAAGCAACACTTGGAAGCTTCTGTTCAGATTCAACACTTGGGCAAAAATGAAAAAAAAGAATAAAAAAGGGAAAAAGAACCCATGTTAGGATGATGCCACTTGGCAGCTTCCACTGATCTTTGACAATTAGATAGAAAATGAATCAAATGAATCAAGAACGTGCTCTATTTCAAAATTCTACCATCACGACCAAGGTATGAGGGAACAAAATCTGTAATGCACAACCAATAATCAGAATGCAATGTAGAGTAAAAATTTTACTCTATAGTTATTGGTGACCCCTAGGACTTTTGAGCCTACTCAAAAAGAAACACAACTCCTGCTCTATCAAAATTGCAAAATTCACAGCTTTAAAAGTTATGTCTGGTAGGTGGACCATTCACGATCAGATAACCCTTGCTTGTTATGTAATTCAATGAAGGCTAAATCAAGGTTAATGCTATCCTTGTGTGAAAAATTTAGCAAAATCTGAACTGTAGCCTTCAATTTGAATTCCAGCTGGGAAACAGGAACCACAACAGCATCTACTTTTGAGACTGATGAATCATCCCATAGGTTCTGGAAAACTATTTGATCATTATGTTTGGCCAGCATTAATGGTTCAAGTTGATCAACCATTACCACCGTGTTGTCATCAGGAAATGGAGAAAGAAGACCTATTTGCACTAGATATTCAACATGTTGTTTCATCTCATTGATGCCTTCTTTCATGACTTTGAGAAGCTCTCTGCAACTGTTGGCTACAAAATTGTGATTGAGAACCTCATTGACTCGCTTTGCAGTGACCATTCTGTCAGTGATTTCTGTGGCTGCCAATGTTGCATCTATTGCGTCATAGAGCTTGTACAACAATGTTTGGGAGTCTATGAATCTATCGGAGACTGTAGCCAGAGTGTTCTTCACTAAATCTTCCACATTCTCACATAATTTTTGTGCATTGAGCAGGAAGGTGAGAGAAGGCATGAGCTAGAAAATCTTTGAGGAGATTCTTTTCCACATAGATTCGTAGAGCTCCTTTACCATTTTTATCACTCTGACACTCTTTGGCCTATTGGCCATCTCTAGTGTCATTTGTGCTACTCTTTGTTGCTCCGCTTGGAACTGGGCTTGAAAATCTATAGTATTATTTTGTTCACCCAACAGCTTCTGTTGTAATTGAGTAACTTGTAGCTGATGTTCTTCGTATTTTCCCTACAATGCTACTTTCTCCTGCCTAAGGGTCATTGCTGTATCCTTTGCATGTGTTAGCTCTACCTTTAAGGAATCATTCTGGGCCTAGACTACTTGGTGAATCTGAATGAAAACAATATCTTACAACTGTTTATTCAGACTTGCTATTTCATTATCTTTGTTGTTGATTTCTTTGGTCAAACTGCTACAGTTTGCCTTTTCCTTGGCCAAATCAGCCTCCATCTTCTGTAGCCTTCTTGACATTTTCAAGTAGTCTTTTGTGACTATAGAAGTGGATTTGGTCAACAACTCAACTCTATCCTAGGGCCTAAAAAGGGACATATTAATGGCCACTGCATCCATTGAGTAATCCTCAAGCTGCATCTACTCAACTGGCTTGATAACATTTGGTGACAAATGGGTCACCGTCAATTGTTGCTAAATTGGGTTAAATTATGACCATAGATGAGGTGTAGCCAGTGCTTTATTTTCATTTGTCCTCTTTTTCTCTCTTCGGGCTTCTCTTGCCATCCACGCAGCATCTGCTTGGGTCAGGAAGGTAGAAGGAGAGGCAATGTGCCCACCCACAAAAGGATGTCCCTATGGCAGACCATATTGGATAGGCAATTTTTGGCTATGGGCAATCTGAGGAGAATTTTTTTTGGGAATAGACAGGGAAAAATGGGGTAACGTTAAAAATTGAGGAGGCATAGATGGGGCAAAGTGAGAAATGGGAATGGTAGAAGTGGCGAGGGATGTTACGGGAGAAGACATAGACTGAGAAGGAGAAGGAGGAATGATACTTACCTGAGGAGTAATTACGGCACTCTATAATTGGCATTGTTGGGTATCCATCTCCTCTTCAACAGCCAACTAAATATGCACCCTTCATCATTTCTTGGGTGTCTCCTCTTCTGGTTGTGTTCTCTCTCCTTCCACATCCACTATTGTTGTCGAAGATGCTTGTGGAGAACTAGCAATTTCAATGAATTATGATGATGGGGAAGCTTTTGATGGTGAATGAACCACACTCTTTTGTTTCTCCAAGATGTTGATAGGTTGGGGCCAATCAGACACAGTTATTGCAGCTGCAGTTTGTTCTGAGGCTTGCAGCTCTTGGCTTGGCCTAGCTTCCTGCTCTATACCTTGTGCTGGCAAATCAGTTGTCTTTGGGCTAGATGTAGGGGAGAGATGGAACTCATCCCATAGTTCTTCCCACCTCTCATTTGTGTCTACATTCTCAAAAGAATGGGTGGTTTGAGAAATCTCCTGCCTATATTTCTAATGGGCTTCTATCTTTTCTATGTCCCAATATTTATTCTTCAATGCTCTTCTCAAGCCAAAATTCATTCTAACTTTGGCATCATAATCCCTCTGCTTAATGTAGAAAGTCTCCCATGGTCTATTTTGTAGAGGGGTAAAATCTGATAATTCAACATAAAAATTAAGAGCATATTCCATAGGGTTTATCTTGGTCTCCCAAAAGGGGCGGCTCTCATGTACAATCTTGGTTGCAACCCTGTTAGTCCTTATCTAGGAAGCTATGTAACCAGTCAGGTCGAAAACCCATTTGTCTTCAACTAACAGGAACCCCAAAAAGGCTAGCTTTCAAAGCAGCAAAATTTTAGCGTCCCTAGATTCTAAAACTATGTTGCCTGCCATCCATGGGAGATCCAACATCTTCCTCTTCCATTTCATAGAACCATAATCATTGTCTACTATTGACACTTGCCTGGTGACTTATAAAAGTGGTAACCTAAGAGTTATAATCTTTCGTAGCAACATTGGTTCCCCATAAAACCCATGAACTCTTATAATCGTATGATGGGATCCAAAGTATAAGTCACACGAAATCGGGCAACTGGCCAGGAGGTTTAAAACACTGGGAAATAATCTATTCATGATTAGTTCAGGGCTGAGGTGGCAAAGAGTAGGGGTATCAAATAGTTCCCAAAAATCATATGGGTCATGGGTCCTTGACAAAACATGTGTCCATGCAGACACAAGAATGGTCCTTTGGGGATCAAAACTTGGGTCATACATGCTTAGATGCATATGTTGGGCGAAGAGGTCAATGTTCTGGTATAGCATGAGGTGAAACAAATAAGAAGACTACCTAAACACTCCTTTTGATTTGAACTGGGCCAGTTGCTCTACCATTGTAAAATTGATCTACTCTAAAAAGTTGAGCTGATATTCCTGGGTCTTGTCGACTGTCTTCAACTTGAAGAGGATGGCCATTTACTCTGCATAAACTGCCATATCATCCTTCATGTCAAAGATGAAAGCCATCATGGACAGTGCATCTTGGTTGTCTTGTGTGAATTGGCCCCTTGCTGTAAGGAGTGTGGGCATAGTAGTGTTATCATCGCCCATTTGCAATTCGGTTCTTAAGAACCTTAACTGAGTATTGACGTTCGCCCACATCCTTTGCATTTTAGCAATAGTGGGAAATGTTTCTATACTATCATGGTGTAGGGCTATCATATCTCTGATAGCCTATGGTGTGATTTGCACCATGAAAGGACCCTATTGAACGGTGCATGAGGGCACGTGGAGCCAGTTTGCACATAATTCAACCAAGTCAGGATATGGATGCATAGTTGGGACAAGGAACTGTGCCAGTTGTGAGGTCCGCATCCTCATGCCAAACATCTCATATTGCCTTACTCTGGCTCTTTGAAGGCACCTTTGATGTACCCCCTCTCTGAGGTTTTTGTTGTTGGATCTTTTCAAGATTGGGTCCATGATTCCATCTGCATAATCTTTTACTTTTGCTAGGTCACTAGCCTGACCAACCTCTTGGATTCTATTCCTTGGATAGGCTTTCAATCGTGGCACGATAGCTAAAGCATATGACTTACTAGCCATAAACCTATCAAGGGATTCATAAATCCTAGCTCCTTTTTGTGATGATGATGCTCCTTCCATGTCTATGTCTCTTCTATGATAACTAGTATTAACCCTTTGCAAATAGAAACACGCTCACTGAAGCAAAGTTACTGGGCACTGAAATTTTTTGCAAGTAGCAGGATATTTTCTAGCAGAATGCAAGAATGCTTGAGAGTTTGTAAACTTTAACTCTTGCTAATGGTATTTATGGATCTATCAAGTCTCGAAAGGCATTAAATTTGTACAATCCTTAGTGCATCCTACTCAATCTTCTTGGGACAGCGAGGTTGACACGTTATGCAAGTGGCCGCGCAAGGTACCTCAGAGATTTCATAAAGATTGGGAAACATTCAATGCTTCAAGAATCTGAAGATATTTTATTATTTGAAAACTTCCTGAGCCACAAACTCTATGTTTAAAAACACTTATTTAAATGAAAAGTGGGAAAACATTGGGAAAAAATAATACGGGAAGGGGAAACTATCTAACTATAATATATTAAAGACCCAAGTTAGCTAAAACACTTCAAATAGATTCCATTTATAGGAATCTCTTCAGGTTATCCTTCCATCGATTCTAGCTCAAATTAATTCTTCTACTTACACGCACGAATTTTATATGGGCTAGTCCATAATGCTTCAAATTTAGTATGCTGACCTGGCTTGGCAACTCTCACATCCCATTTCAAAACAATCCAGCCTACCTCAAAATGAGGATTCAAAGTCCTTTTATCAAAACAATTCTTAACCATTCCCTAATGCTTTATTAATGAATCATGGGCTATATCCCTCTTCTCCTAAACTTCTAAAAGTTCTGTAAGCCTAACCTACATGGGGTTGTTTTCCTCAATTTCATTTTGTTTGATCAACTAGAGAGCAGGGATCTCCAAACTTAGGGGAATTATAGCTTTCTTTCCATATACCAAATCATAAGGGGACATCTTGATCACCTGCTTAGGCCTAATTCTATCAGCCCATAGTGCTAGATTAAGCACTTTATGCCATTCTTTGTGATGATCGGCCCCTACTCTTTTGATGAGTCTTATCAGGTTCTTGTTGGTTGATTCTGCTAGACAATTACCTTGAGGGTAATAGTTAGATGAAGTTTTTAGATATATTCCATGTTTCAAGGCAAAGTCAGATACTTTAGACCCCAATAATGCTTTAGCATTATTTGAAATTATGGTGTGAGGAGCCCCAAAGCGAGCAGTGATACTCCTTAGAAAATCTAGGATCACATTCTCTATTGCTTCCTTAAGTGGGACTCCCTCGGTCCATCTGGTGAAATAGTCTATGGCAGTTAATATCTATTTATGACTCATACTAGACACTAGATTTATCATCCCAATAAATTCAAGACCCCATTGAGCAAAAGGTTCATCCACAATTATAGGACTAAGGGGCATGGCTGCATTCCTCCTCATCCCCATATAATATTGGCAGGATTGACATTTTTTAACCAGCTGATAACAATTTGAAAATAAAGCAGGCCATAAATATCCCGACTCACTTATATTTATCCCTATGGTCTTTGCAAAAAAATGCCACCCTAGTATTCCATGATGCATTTCATGTAGTATTCTCCTAGCCTCAACCTGTTTTACACATCTTAACAATTTTCCATCAAAATTTCTTCTAAAAAGGACTTGTTCAATTAAAACAAAATGAACTCCCTGTATCCTAAAATATCTCCTCTTATTTTGAGGGATTTCTCTAGGATAAATCCCATTTTTTATAAAATGAATCCTACTTGTGACCTAGGATTTCTGATCAACCTCTTGTATCTTTAACACTGTCTCCATCTCTCTTTCGGAATCTGCCTCCTCAGGTAACATCTTTTCAAGCTCTTGGGTCATATATTGGCACAAACCCCTACCTCTAACTAACTTGGTGGTTCTAACCTCTACATCATATTCAAGGATATTAGTGATCCATTTGGCTCTTTTTTCATTGATTTCCCCCTCCATGATGTATTCTCTGACACTTGGGTGAGCTACAAGTATAAAGATTTTGCACCCTGATACCATATGCCTAAATTTCTTGAGGGATCTTACCATGGCATATGCTTGTCTATCTACAAAGTTGTACTTGGTTTCATAATCCTTGAGAGTTCTTGAGAAAAAGGCTATTGGGTGTTCTCCCTCCAGCCTATCATCCTTTTGTGTCAAGATAACAACAATACTTAACTCTCCTCCATAGACATACATTACAAAAGGTTTCAAAAAATCTGGGTTTTTAAGCACTGGGGCTATTGAGATAGCCTTCTTGACCTCTTCAAAGGCTTGCCTTCCTTCTGTAGTCCATTTAAAAATTAGGTCTTTCTTTATCAAGAGTGTCACTGATCTTACCAAGCCTACAAAATCTGATATGAACCTGCTGACAAAATTAATCTTCCCTAAAAAGGACTGAACTGCATTTTTATTCACTGGAAGAGATAGATTCATTATTGCTGCAATTCTCTTAGGATCTATGGAAACTCATTATTTAGATATTATATGTCCCAACAATTTGCCTTGAGGTACAACAAAGATGCATTTCTTAAGATTTAGTGATATCCCAAAATTCTGACATTTCTTGGAGACAGATTCTAAATGATCAAAATGATCATCAACATTTTTTGAAAAAATAGTGAGGTCATCCAAATAGACTAGGATGATCCTATTTATAAGTTCTACAAAGGCTACATTCATAGCTCTTTGAAAGGTGGTTCCTACATTTGACAGACCAAATAGCATCTTAGCATATGCAAATGTTCCCCATTTGGTAGTAAAAGCAGTTTTGTACTGATCTTCATCAGCCAACCAAATCTGATTATATCTAGAGAAACCATCTAGTAAAGAAAATCTCTCTAATCCAACCACATTTTGCATAATTTATTCTATGGAGGGCAAAGGATAGTGGTCTTTAAGAGATGCTCTATTTAGATCTCTAAAATCTACACACAGTCTTACATCTCCATTCTTTTTCCTAACTGGTACTAGATTTGATACCCAAGTTGAGTGCTTGATTGGAAATATTATTTTGAAATCTAAAAGTTTTTGCAACTCATCTACCATTAGAGGCTCAATCCTTGGATTTACTGGCCTCTATTTCTGTTTGATGGGCTTAGACCCTTCAGTCAGTTCTATTGTGTGTTGAATAATGTCTCTATTGTATCCATGAAGATCTTCATAGCTCCAAGCTATGACTCTATCATATCTCTGGCATAATTCAATTATTCTTTCCTTCTCTTCTTGAGTTGTATAATTTCCAACATTTAGCCTTTTCCCGTCACTCACATTTATTTCAGAATAGTCTGCTTTGTCTACCTAGAACCTTTTCTTCTCCAGGCTTACATCCTCTGGATCAAACAAGTTTTCTAAGGTGATCAAGCCCTTGGGGAGCTTATTAGTCTTCAATTGTATAATATGATCCCCATATGCTTCCTCAATCTTGGTTTGTAACTGATCAGCAAATTCATCTGATTGTTGTAAAAAGGAGACTACCTGAGCATCATTTTCAAATACTTGCCAATTCTCATCATTGTCTGGAATGGTCGGCCTCACTATAACTTGTACTGACTCATTGTTAATTAATAGGCTAGTTGCTAGATCAAAATATGAGCCAATTTGGGCCATCCTATCAGCTTCAAAATTCTGACTCCTAGGGACTATCTCGATATTGAAAGCTTCAAAATCTTCTATTAAGTCCCAAATCTTATGTCTGTAGGATCTCATCCTTACATTTTTGGCTGCTACCTTTTCTCTAATTTGCTTTACTACTAATTTTGAATCTCCTTTTACTTTTAGATTCTTTCCCTTTTCTTGGCTAATAGGAGCCCATGTAATAAAGATTCATACTCAGCATCATTATTAGTGCAAGTAAATTGGAATCGGATAGCCCTTAAAATTTTATCACCATTTGGAGCAGTAAGACAAATTCCTGCTCTAGCACCATGTTTACTTCTAGCCCCATCAAAATTCAAGGTCCAAATCTCTAAATCTTGATTAGTTGGTGCTTCTTCCCTTAAAACATTTGGGATTGCCTGGTCCTCATCAAAAATGACATATGTGCCCAGACCGGTAGAGTCATAGTTCCCATATGGGTCGCTATGCATCATAGCCAACAACTGGCTATTTTCTTCTTCTTGATCTTGCTTAGTCTAGTCACCTAGCTCTTCAAAAAAAATCCTTTCTTCCTTATTTAACATAGCATGATCTACCTCTAATCTTGTTATTGGTTCATTGGTGATATGGTCTTTTGACAGTGGTTCAGATAGAATTTTCATTTTCAAACCGTATCTGGTTCTTAGGATGAGGTGAGACTAGTTAAGAGACATATATCCTCCTATTTTTGCTGTAAAGTCTATGGATAAACATAAACCAAAAATAAGAGGTATATTTATGACAACTACATCTTGGTTGACAATTATATTGGGACAAGTATATAGCTACAATGGGAGTTGTTTAATTCTCCCTATGGTTTGTACTATTTTGCCATCTAGCTGCATAACTCCTTTTGTAAGAGTTTTACTAGCTCCTAAATCTATCAATGCATTATGCAAGAGTTTATTTTCAATTATCAGAGTCAAATAGAAAGGCTCTGGTTTGGATTTACTTACTTGTGTTGCACCGTTCACAAAGGCTATTGTCTAATGAGGAACTGTATCTTTGAGCTTTTCCTTTCCAGCAGGTCCTTTGGTAACAGTACCTTTGGGCACTGCTTGGCCTTGTAGAGCTTCTTGTAGCAGTGTCCTATATTTATGAATATCCAATATATCCCATATTGATACTTGGGTTGGAGTCTTCTTTAATTGATCTGCTACATTTATCGGTCCCAAAGACTGGGTTTTTTTAACATAAGGATATCTTATTTTTTCCTGAGTTTGGACAGGAGTCCCTTGATCTTGCACCGACTGAGGAACTTCTTGTCTGGAAGCAACATTTATTTGCCCTTGAGATGGAGGATTATTCATGACTTGAACATTTACGAACTCAGGCTGCTCCACCATTTTCCTCTTTGATCCGGTGTAATAATCAGATTGCACCACTGGTCTTTGGGAGGTGGATGCTTCATTCAAGAAAAAATATTTTTCATCTTCAACCCATGAAAACAAGGCATGTTTCGAGGCTATTTATTCCTCTTGTTTCAAGGACATTCCTTGCATCTGATCCACTAGGACTAAATTTTGCACACTAGGAGACTAATAGGCTTGATTGTCACTGGTACTGGCAAACTGACCATCCATTCTTCTTTGCTCTGCCACCCTTTGTTGTAGATTACCCCTAGGACAATATCTAGGTGTATGAACATTATTGAAATGGAAACACCAGGCATTGGTATCATCCACATAATTATTTTTCCCTGGAACCATCTCTCTATTTGAGTTGGGATGGATGGTCTGTGAAGGTGTGGGAACTGCAACTAATTGATTCGCTCGCTGATGATTAGTTTGTTTTGGAGGACCCTAATATTGGTTTGGTTGGGATGAAAACCTTTTTCCTTGATATCCTTGATATAGAGGCTTAGGGTAAGGATTATGTTGTCTCTTTATATTGATCAGCTCATTTGAAAATGTCCTTAGGATATTCTTAATATCATCCATCTCAGATGACTGAGCAAGGACAGGTTCTTTTGCAGATGATTAAGGGTAAGTCTACATAGACACAGGTAGGCTTACAGATTTAAGAACTTCTTGAGGTAATGGCAAGGAAATTTCTAGGAACATGGGCATAGGAGGCCTTGGAGGTAACTTTCCATCATCTATTAAATGATTCTCAGCTCTGACTGCATATTCATAAGCCTCTGGAAAAGTGTGTCCTCCCAGTGACCGAATCGTAAGAGATATATCTGAATTCAAAGCCTTGAGATAAAACACTATGGCCATACTTGGTAGTGGTCTAGCTATAGCAGGGATTCTATCCTAGGTCTTTTGAAATTTGGTATTGAAGTAAGTCATGTCTTCCTATGGTCCCCTTTGAATGGTGATTAACTGCTGTAATAAGGAAGACTTATCACCCTTCTCTGCAAATCTTTCAAAAAACAAATCTCCAAGCTGGTCCCATGTAGATATGGTATTTGGGGTTAAATACTGATACCATTCTAAAGCCTTCCCTTCGAAATAATCTGCTAATAATTTTATGTCCACATTTTGCTGTGTGACAACATATATAACACAAACATCTGATACATCTTGAAGATGTTCTGCAGGTGTTTTAGAGTCTTTCCCACTGAATTTGGGTAGAGCTTTTAGGGCGTTTACTGGGATAGGATCCCAAACAGCTGGTGGTGTTGGGAGGATTAAGGGACTACTATTGTTCTAGCTTGCATAATTTCTTGGGGGTATAGGGGCTCCCATATTTAGTATTGGTACAAACTGGTTAGCTCTTCTCCTTGGACTTGTTACCAAAGGTGGCAAGAGAATACCTTGATTTGTCGCAGATTGTGATTTGGTGACTGGTCCACAACTCTGACTCCTTGTAGCTCTATGGTTCATACGATCTTGAAATAAACTTGAAGATTGGTCCCACCGAGCATGCCAAAAACTGTTGATGTTTAAAATTGCACTTTGTTTCAAACACCAACAATGGGAAGTTTCAAGATGTGGGACATGCATCTTCAAACAACCTCTAGATTTTTAAGAAGTTGGTCTCTTCTTTATATCAAGTGTTTGGAGGAAAAGGGATAGGAATTTTAAATAGAACAAATACAAAGAAAGAAAATCTAACTATGGTGATGCGCCTGAATGTAATTTTGATCCTTAATCCTAAACATAGTGAAATTATATGTAAGATTCAATTAAATTAAAGAGCAGATGAGGCATGATCAATGTAACATATAGAAACAATAGAAACAGAGGCTCACAGCTTAAACTACTTTTGTAATAATATTTGAATTGAGTGTAAATAGATTTGAAGGTGAAATTTTTCATGCAAAATGAGACTGAAAATGGCGGGTGCTGCAAATCGCGGAAAAGCTAGGGCAGCTGTGCCCTAGCTTTGTTCGGCTTTACTGAAGGATTGTGTAGAGTGGGCGTGGGTAGGAAGCGTGCAGGGGCTGGAGTGGAGTCAGGGGTTGCGTAGGCTTACTATTGGTGGTGAGTTTGAGCCTAGTGGTCAAGTGCAGGGGAGCCGAGCTGCTGGCTAGCAGGGGCTATGGAGCAGAGGGGACAATCAGGCCCAAAGGAAGGGATTAGCTTCAGGGATGTGGTAAGCAAGGGGCCTCAGGGGCAGGGGGATAGAATGAAGGGCGCTGTGGTCTCTAATCAGGAGGCTGAGGTGCAGGTTATGAACTCAAGTAGTGGAACAAGAATCAGCAAGATAAATGGTTTTCTGGAACGTTGCACAGAAAGGCCGAAATTGGTGATCCCGTTTGAATTAATATCTGAAGATGTAGAGTACTACTCTAACCACTCTTTGTACTGTAAATTTTTGGGTCTGAAAGTGGCCTTACCCTTCCTGGAGAATTGGGCACGTAGGACATGGGAGCCATCGGGGGAGATGGAATTGGTGCTGCTGGCAAACAATTTCTTTATGGTTACTTTTAACTGTCTGGAGGATAGAAGTAGGGTGTTTGAGGGTGGACCTTACTTCTTCAACCAGGCTGGCCTTTTTATGAAGCCTTGGCAGGCTGGGTTCAATCCCACGGAGGAACTCCCTAATAGAGTTCCTGTTTGGGTTCGTCTACCACGAATACCAATCGAATGCTGTCGGGAAGATGTTTTGCTCATGATAGCATCTTTGATAGGAAAACCGGTGGGAGCATCTTCACAAACTCTGGGAAGAAGAATTATGACATATGCAAGGATATGTGTAGAAGTTGACCTGAGTAGACCATTGCCTGATGCGGTGGAGATGTGTGCTGGGTCATACTCGTGGGTACAGCAATTAGACTATGAGACTTTGCCCTTTAGATGTCGTCTCTGCCACAAATATGGCCACTTGGTAAGGAGGTGTCCGAAAAATAAGCCAGAGAAGCAGCAACAATCTCCTTCCATTCCTATGAATAAGCTAGGGGAAGAGAGCGCAGGTAAGAAAATAGGAAGTGGGGGAGGCAAGGATTCAGAAGGCTTTGTGCAAGCTAAGAGTAGAGGTAGAAATAAAGGGTATAAGAGGACTTTTTGGGAGAGACAGGAAGAAGACTCCTACAACAAATTCGAGGTGCTGGAGGAACTAGGACAGCAGGAGGTGAATCCGGGCTTGATCATTGAAGAGGTGAGAATGGCAGAGGATGAGGGAGCTGTAAAGACAGCGCTTGCTTCTCCAGAACACACAGCTGAAATAGCCTTGCCCATGCTCCTAGATGGACAAGGAAGCGGTGGGGGTCACGCTGGGGAAGTGGAGGTTGGAGAGCAAGGTGCAGGGACTGTGGTGAAGGTGGTAAGGGAGGGCCGTGAAGGGGCAGAACAGCAAGGAAAAGCCCAGCCCAGTCTGGGAATTCTTTAAAAAGACAACAAGAAAGATCTTTCAGAAAGAAGTGTGAAGGTGGGAAGGAGAAAGGACATAGATAGGATGAAATTGATTGGAGAGAATTTGGTGGAATCAGGGGCTGTGAGGCCCTTGGATGCTCACTTTTTGCCACCATCCAAATGATTGTGTTATCTTGGAATGTGAGGGGATTGAACAGCGCCCTCAGACAAAAGGCTGTTCGTGAATTAGTGAGGAGTCAACATCCAGATTTCCTTTTTCTACAAGAGACAAAAGTGGCAGTGGAGTATATGTTGGATATAGCACCAAGGATATGGGGTCAAGGATCATGCCAATGCATAGGGGCACAGGGGACATCAGGAGGATTGGCGTGTTTTTGGAATCCGAGTAAGGTTAAGCCAGTGGTTTGGGTGGCTTTCAAATCGACACTATCAGTGGTCGCTCTTTGTACAGATTCGGGAGAGTATGTACTACTGACAAATGTGTATGCTCCGAATGATTTGCAAGGTAAGATTCTGGTCTGGAATAATATTAAGGTGGTTCGTGAGGAATTTCCTTATATGCCTTGGATTTTAGCAGGAGATTTTAATGCTATTATGGACTTATCGGAAAAAATGGGAGGAAACACAAGATTGGAGCCTTCTGTGTTTCTGCTTAGAGATAAGATCTCGGAGCTGAATTTAGTGGATATCAAGCCAAATAATGGTAGATTCACATGGAATAATAGAAGACCAGGGGATAGCTTCATAGCAGAATGAATTGACAGATTTTTAGCGTCTTGCTTTTGGGTAGGGGGTTGGTGGACTCTCAGGTTTGAGATTCTGGATTGGAGGTGCTCGGACCATTGGCCGATTAAGCTTAACATCTCGTCCGCTTTTAGGCTTAAAAAGCCGTCGTTCAGATTTCAGACTATGTGGTTGCGGGATCAGAGCTTGTTTGGCCTTATTTCGGACTGGTGGAGGGAAGGACGGCCAGCGTATGGGACAACAATGTTTTCATTCGCCAAGCTTCTCCAACATGTGAAATATAGGCTCCGAAGTTGGAACAGGCACACCTTTGGGAATCTCTTCCAGGAAAAGAAAAGGGCGCTGGAGGAATTAAGTGACATTACCAGAGTGATCAGGGAGGATGGCTTAACTGTAGCACTACTGCAAGAGGAAGCAAGGGCGGCCAAAACTTTGGAGGAGTGGGAATTGAGAGAGGAGATTTTTTGGAAGCAGAAAGCCAGGATTGATTGGCTGCAGGAAGGAGACAGAAATACAGCTTTCTTCTTCAACACGGTTAAAGCTAGGTGACACGGCAATGTCATCAGCTCGTTGGTCACAGAGAGAGGAGAGGTTTTGTCTTCAACCAGAGATATGTGCGGGGAGGCTGAGCATTATTTTAGAGCCCTCTTCTAGGAGGATGGACAGCGATTGGAGGGTGTGGAGGACTCGATCCTGGCTAGTATTCCTTCTTTGGTTTCTCAGGACATGAAGGATATACTGAGGAGCCCGATAACGGAGGAGGAATTGAGGAGAGTAGTCTTTCAGATGAAGAAGGGTAAAGCCCCAGGACCGGATGGATTCTCGATAGAATTTTATCAGGAGTTTTGGGAGATTATCAAGGAGGACCTCTTAGCAGTGGTACGGGAATCCTAGGTCAGCAAACAAATGTTGAGGGTGCTGAACTCCACTTTTTTGGCCCTCATTCCTAAGGGGGAAGGAGCTGATCGCTTAAGTCAATTTTGACCCATCTCGCTTTGTAATGTTATTTACAAAATCCTCTCGAAGCTGATTGCCGAAAGGTTAAAGCGGTGCTTGAAGGAGCTGGTTTCGGAAGAGCAAAGCGGTTTTGTGGAAGGAAGGCAAATTTTGGATGGCATTGTGATAGCTACGGAAGCGGTACACTCAATGTACAATTCCAAAGAGAAGGCCATGTTTGTGAAGCTGGACATGTCTAAGGCATATGATAGGGTCAGGTGGTCCTTTTTGCGTAAGGTGCTGGAGGCCTTTGGGTTCGAGAGCGGATGGATTGAGTGGGTTATGAGCTGTATTACCTCGACCTCTTTTTCGGTGTTGGTCAATGGTGAAAACTCTAACCTCTTCAGAGTTGAGAGAGGGCTGAGGCAGGGGGATCCTCTCTCCCCTTATCTGTTTCTTCTCATGGCTGAAGGGCTGGGGAGGAAAATCAGGGAGCTCACCAGAGTTGGAGAGATCCAAGGGTGGATGTGGGGAGGTGGACTGCCGGTTCTCTCCCACCTGCAGTTCGTGGATGATGTAGCATTGATGGGAAGGGCTACCTTAAGAGAGGCCAACAGTCTGCGTAGATGCTTGGATACCTTTTTAGCAGCTTTGGGGCAAGCTATCAGTGAAGAGAAATCTTCGATTTACTTCTTCAATACTCCTATTGCTATTCAGAGGAGAGTGGCTGAAATTCTCAGATTCCAGATTGGCAGCCTTCCAGTTCTGTATCTCAGCATCCCGATCTCCTCAGGAAGATTATCTAAGGAGTCTTGGATGGGGATTCTGAACAAATTCAGGGATAAGGTTAACCACTGGACTCACAGGTGGCTATCATTTGCAGGCAGGGTCCAGCTAATCCAGGCTGTGGTTCAGGCGCTTCCCCTATACAGATGTATGCTTCAGGTGGTGCCAGCCGATTTTGTTAGGGAGCTGGATATCTTGGCTCGTCAGTTCTTATGGGCGGGGAACTTGTCGAGAACCAAGTGGAGCCTCATCAAGTGGGAGGTGGTTTGTAGTCCGAAGAGGCTTGGTGGATTGGGATTAAGACAATCCACGCTGGTGGGTACTGCGCTTGAGGCTAAGTTATACTGGAGATGGTGCACCGAGCGGGAGAGGAGCTGGGCCAAAACCTTAGTGCACAGATATTTTCTGGGGCAGCCTCTGGAAGACATTCCTAGATACACGCTGTTGGGAAGGGGATCGGTGATATGGGACACGCTGAAAAGAGGATCGGACCTAATTAAAAAAGGGCTGTTCTGGATTTGCAAAAGTGGGCAGGAGGTGCAGTTTTGGTATGACTCGTGGGATGGGTTTCCTCCCATTGTGTCGCAATACCCACACCTTCAGGGTCTGGCTTAGACTTTTTGTGAGGCTGGCTGGTGTAAAGTGAGGGATTTCAAAGTTGTTGGACAGCAAAATCAGCTGTGGGAAGCGAGGTGGAAAAATGTGGAGGAGTGGCCCATTAGGGGTCTGGAGGCAGATTGTGAGGAGCTGAAAGGTATTTTGGCCAGTCGCACCTGTTGTCCCCTCAGGGGTGCAAATGAGCTTGCATGGTATCCTCACCCTACTGGTAAGTATACTGTTTCAGCTGGGTATCAGGAACTTATTGTGCAGAACTTCAGGGGGATCAGAGAGGTTAATTGGTGGAAATGGATATGGAATAGCATCGCCTGGCCAAAGTGCAAGTGTTTTATGTGGACTCTTGCGTGGAATCGATGCTTAACTTGGGATAATATCTGAAGAAGGGGATTTGCTGGACCATCCTGCTGTGTTCTGTGTGGCGCTCAGGAGGAGAATTCTGCTCATATTTTTTTTCAATGCCAGTATACCAACTGGCTGTGGCATGCGTGGTGGAGTCTATGGGGAGGAAGCTGTATTCACGTCTCTTCCTGGAGCGAATTCTGTGTGAAGAGTGGGAGACCTCCCCCTGTGGCGCATTTTCTGCAAAATGTTTGGTTCGCCGGCCCCTCCTTTGTGCTCTGGCAGGTTTGGCTGGAACGCAACCGGCGGATTTTTAGGGACACGCAGTTGGAGGCCAACCAAGTCTGGCAGAGAATATTAAGTATGATACAAGAGACAGTTCGTGCCAAAGGAGAGGCAACTTTGCCATTGGGGCAAAGGGATGCGGAGCTGGCAGGTCGTTTGAATTTGAATTTCTTTTGCCAAGTTGATGAGTTTGGAAGTAGGAGTGTTGGGAGGCAGAGGATTCAGAGGGTGGGGAGATGGACACCCCCCCAAGCGGGTTTTTTGAAAGTTAATATGGACGGCTCGTCTCGTGGTAACCCGGGTCTGGCGGGTATTGGAGGGGTTGCTAGGGATGTGGCGAGCTCGGTGATTTTCATGTTTTCTGCCCACAGGGGTATTCAGACGGTCAACCAAATGGAAGGTTTGGCCATCTTATTTGCGATTCAGAAAGCTTATGAGCTAGGATGGCGTCATGTGGTTTGTGAGGCCGATTCGCTTATCATGATTAATATGATCCGGGATGGTACGACGTCAGGAGTTAGCTGGCGACTTTCCTTGATAGTTCAATAGATTTGGCAGGTTAGTAGGCTTATGGAGTCCGTGATTTTTGATCATATTCCGAGAGAATGGAATAGAGCTGCTGATTGCTTGGCGAAGCGGGCTTCAGAGAGCCCTGAGGAGTGGCTGGTCGCTGATGAGGATTCGCTACCGGCAGAAATCAAGGAAGCTATGGTGAGAATTCTTCATGAAGATAGGAATGGTATAGACGAATGAGGTTGGTTGTTGCCCTGTTGGGCTTGTTTTTGTTTGGTTTTGGTGTTGCTGGTTCTGCTTTGTACTTTGGTTTTCCGTGTTTTAATAAAAGTTTTTACCCCTGGTTTTTATTTTAAAAAAAAAAACTACTTTTGTAATGATATAGGAAACATCAACAAAGGCACAAAACTCTCTCTTCTCATTAATGTTCAGCCATATAAAAGGCATAGAAACATGCACAGTTACATAAACTTTACAACTTAAGAAAATAAAACAAAGGCAAATGATATTCCTAATCACAACTCTAGTAAGTCTAATAATTTTCTCAAAAAATTATCCCTTCCCTTCTTCTTTTTAGGTGATCCCTGCACTCCTCTTTATATCCTCGAATGTCTCATTCCATCACCCCCCTTTCCCGTGCAATTCTATTCTGCCTTTAACTCATAGGGGACAAACAAACAACGCTTTCAATGTTTGCCAGCCCCAAAAATCTACTCGATGAACTAATCTATCTACTGGAAATAACTCCTACTGATTTTCCCTCCAGATTTATCATGCGTTCCCAAATTTATGGCCCAAACTAAACTCTAACTGAGCTCGAAGTGTCTATATAGGACCCTCTGTTATGTTGAAACGGAAGAGGACACTTAGTCAATTTCCCAAAAAATTGCTTATTTCTTAGGAGATGCCGGAAGATGACACTTGGTGCTTTCCACTTGATTTATCAAAGACAAATGGCACTTTTCGCTTTCTCTATATCCTACTCAGGAACGCTCCACCTTTGACACCTGTCACAATCCACTTTTTTGATACTTAGCAATTTCAACAAAATAAGATTCACCGCATTCCTTGCTCGAGAAACCTTTAAAAGGGGGGAAGGATGTACGTGGCAATCTCTGCTTGCTCTTTCGCTATGCTTGTAGAAATATTTAGGATGCACGTTAGGATCCTATGGATGGTGACACTTGGCGGCTTTTGTAGACCTTTGAAAAAAAACTCAGGACCCACCACAATCTTTATTCAATAATGAAACTCGAAGATGATCTCTCAGATGTTGACACGTGGAGGCTTTTGTGGCTTCTGGGAAGATACGTGGTGTCTTCCGCTACTCTTGCTAAGGGTATGTGGTGGCTTCTTCTTCTCCTAGGAATGGAGCAAAAAGGGGCTCATAAAGTGACACTTGGCGGCCTCCGCTTATCTTCACCACTTAAACAAAATGAAACAACACCTTACTACCTTCTGAAAGGGTGCTTGACCCCTTTGGTTTTTAGGACACTCCTTTGAACTGCCCGATGAACCAAGCCATTGAACCGATCGATTGAACCAAAAATGGTTCAATGGTTCAACACTACACGCTGTTTACACATTAACTGAGGTATTAAACCAAAAAATGTTGAACCAAGGCATTGAACCGACTGTCTCTCAGATGCCAACACATGGTGACTTTTTCATTCTTCTGAAAAAGTAGTCCAGAGCCTTCCACAATTGCCACTTGGCACTTTTCGCCTGATCCTGATACTTAGCTTGTTGAAACCTTTTGCCGAAAAATAGATGAAATGTGGGTGCTAAAAAGGAACACGGATGCCGACACGTGGTACATTTCACTGAGTTGTTATTTGATACATGGCACATTCTGTGGCCCTCTTGAAAGTTATAAAAGGTGCCTCGGATGATGCCACTTGGCTGGTTCCGTATCTCGAAAAGTGACAATTGATGGCTTCCGCTTGGATTCAACACTTGGGAAAAAATGAAACAAAAGAATCAAAAAGGGAAAAAGAACCCATGTTTAGATGATGCCACTTAGTAGCTTCTGCTATTCTTCAACACTTAGAAAATGAATCAAATGAATCAAGCCCGTGCTCTGTTTCAAAATTTTGCCGTCACGACCAAGGTATGGAGGAACAAAATCTGCAATGTGCAACTGACAATCGGAATGCAACTTAGAGTAAAAATTTTACTCTACACATACAATGGCATAAAAACCAATAGGAAAGGAACAAATTGAAATGTTCAACAAGCAAGACAATAACAATAAATGTAATACATTCAAGGAAGTGACAATGTGAAGAAATGAAGTTTAAGAAACCAACATAAGCATATTATACTACTACATGAATATATTTTTTATAAAAATAAAAAATAATTAATGTAAAACTTAGATAAATAATATTACAATTTTATACAACTGAGATTGCTAAAAATATTAAAGTACAACTACTAAAAGATATTGAAATAAATATAAAAATAATGGTACTTATCTAGTTTACTATACATAAACATATCTTGAATGGAAACAAGTGTAAATTATGAAGGATTGTTGTTTTGGATGTATCATCAATTATTTTAAATTATAATTTTATGGCCATAGACATTAACATTGACATTAATGTCCAACTCTGATGCAACTATCTAGTATAGTACAATGAATGAATCTAGATTCAACCAACTCCATAATTATTATTTTTCTATCAGTGATGTATTTGGATCTAGGATACATGTTTTCACTCTTTTATAATTGATCAAAATCTAGTTCTTCACCCTTATTCATCCTTGAAATTAGTTTTTTCTAAAAAATGGGTTAGTGAGTTTACAATGTCAAGCTACCCCAAATACACCTCTATTAATAGGCACTGATTATATAAACAAAACTCTAAGGATAACCTATGAGTTATCCCCTATGTCTGACAAAGTGTGTGCACAAGGGTTCCACATACTATATGAAGATGCATGTAGTGATTTGGCTTATAATTTGACATATATAACTTATATGCTTCAATTTGAATACTTAAGACCTATTATATGACTTATCCTATGCTATATTTTAGAATAGGGATGGATAAGGAAAAATATAGTGATTGTGTAGTTGATTGATTTAGCTTTTTTAACTATTTTGTTAATATTTTCCATATGAGGAATGACAATAATTATAAATGTATTTGTACCACACCTTTTGAAAGTATCTTACAGTATGGTTCAATAATGAAATTAGGTTGATCCTTGGTTTTGATCATTTTGGAGTTTGTATGACATTTGTGTATTAGACACTACATAAATATTTGGACACTACTATTGATGGTAGTGTTCATTTGTGGCCCATAGTGTCAAGATTGATATAAAATAAGTAGGGGTATGAATCTAATAGTGAGTGGTGTTTATCAAGTTTTAAATTTTTTGTGTAGTAAAATATACTTTAGCCATCAAAATAATATGGAATAGACTAATATATAAGAATTGAGGCACAATGAGATGGTGAATGTGAGTCTTTTGGCAGTAAATAGGTCTAAATGATGGAGGAACATCACTACCTCATTGTATATATTGGTATAATTATTTTATTTTAATTCCTTAGTATGTGTTTAAGTTCAAAGGAGGTCTATAGAAAACATTTTAAGGTGTTAGAATGGTGTCAATTTGAATTAGGATCACTTTGGCATTTTCCTACCAAAACCCTTTATTTGAATTTTCAAATATTCTTGTGAAGTTTAGGAGATCTCCATATTGTTTCAAGAGGTCTCAACATTGTCTTTGTGTGGTTAGTTTATAATAAAGGGCCAAAAGTGCATGAATTACATGATGATTTTCCTTGATGAGTAAGTTAGGCAATTAGACTTCCAATGTAATAAGGAGTTACAAGGTAGTTAGGATCAGTTTTGGGTAATTAAAAAAATTGTACGGAATGTCGTAGACAGAGTCAGAGTTGGAAGGGGTGAATTTTTAAAAGGTAAATGTATATAAACCCCATTAAATAGAATGTAAAAGATTTTTTGATCATTTGAAAACAATAAATTAAAGAGTTCCTACATTTTCCTACATGTGTATAATGATAATTGATTGTAGGAATGATCACTAATGAAAAGAGTAGTCCTAGAAAGTTTTGAGGTTCTCTATATTTGTTGGTAAGTTGATATTATTGTGTTCTAGAAATTATTTTTATGGACTAAAATTTCATCCTAGTTGAGCAATGATATTGTTCAATCCTCCTTAATCAAACTCTAATCCACAATTGGAATGACCCAAGGCTATGGGTATCCTATAATGGGATCAGACCTCTAGGATTTTTTACAAGGTTAGCTCCTATGATGCATCTTTTTATCTCGTTCCCACTACTAAAACCTATTACTCACCAAGGAAAATGAGAGAGAGAGAGAGAGAGAGAGAGAGAGAGAGAGAGAGAGAGAGAGAGAGAGAGAGAGAGAGAGAGAGAGAGAGAGAGAGAGAGAGAGAGAGAGAGAGAGAGAGAGAGAGAGAGAGAGAGAGAGAGAGAGAGAGAGAGAGAGAGAGAGAGAGAGAGAGTGAGATAGAGAGAGAGGAAAACCTAAGCTAATAGTGCTGATGCACCAAAATTATAAATTGATTCACCCTAATTGACACTTTAAACACTAAATAAGGACAATACTAGATATAGGGTGCCAAATATATGTCATATATCAGTGTTTCATGAAAAAGTTCACTAAATGATCTAAGCTAAGGTAAATTAAGGAGAGGTCTAAAGTAAGACACTAACTAGTCACAGTTATTACATGCAAGTTCCAATCAAGAGATGTAGAATAATAAAAATGACTATAGTAATGAAATCTAAAACATAGTCTTCTATTAATCTTAAGAGGTTACAAGCTCCATCTTGGCAGATTTTGGTCATGCCCAAGAGAGGGAGTAGAGAAAATATAGAGAGGATCAATTTTTTATCTCAAAATCCTCTATATATAGTATAAAAGAGAAAGAGAGATGGAACAATGCCTTGGAGAATTGAGGACAATCCTCAAGATCAAGAAGTGAGATCAT
Source organism: Torreya grandis (assembly GCA_037957365.1). NCBI lineage: Eukaryota > Viridiplantae > Streptophyta > Pinopsida > Cupressales > Taxaceae > Torreya > Torreya grandis. Next base: position 84,258 of record JARHVA010008134.1, on the reverse strand, counting down.
AACACTTGATTGCCTTTTGCATGCATGTCATGATCAATAAATGGACCTCCTATTGTCCCATTAGTCCTTGAACTTCTCTCACTGGTTGAGAGTGTCTTACTAGAGACAAAGGTTTGTTCCATGATGACTAAGTTTGTTTGAGTGGAAACAAATCCCTTAATTGCCTCTCCAAGTACTAGTCACCATCTTGGGACCCTAAGTCCAACTGACTTGTTCATGATGATCAAATCCTTGAATCTTGATACTAATAATCATGCCATGCATTGAGTGATAGAGTACCTACTTCATTGATGATGGGTACCCTTGCATTTATCACATATTCATTTCATTTCCATATTTAGATCATAGGTCCCATATATAGAAGGAAAACCAATCTAAGGACATTGGTTTTCTTATAGTCCTTATATTAAAATAGACCCATAGATCATATAGTACCTTCTAGACTCTATCAAGTCCAAAAAGACCCACTTTATCTTTTAAAGAGACATAAGTACTTTATACATAAATCCTTATTTAGAAATGATGAACCAGTCATGAGAAAGGACCTAACACACTACAACTTATCAAACCATAGATTAAATTTAGCTCCAATGGTGGTCCCTTTGTATTTTTTATATCCTACTGCATCAGTTAGATTGCTCAGTGGAGTTTGAAGAATACTTAATAACATTGAGAAGACCCTACAAAATCTTACTTTCCATCATCAATATTGGATTCTAAACCTTTGTCAAAAACCCTAGGCTTGCCTTTTCTCTAATTGGTTGTGTAAATATGACTCAGCTCATTTACACATTGACCATATTACTCCACCAATTTTGATCAGTATGAATGCTCAATAATGATCTATCCTCTACCAGTTGAATATTTCCTTGAAACATGTCATGCACACATTCATACTTGATATTGGCTAACCATTTGACCTCCTCTCATCATTAGATCCAAATGTATGATGCAATATATACCATCTGATCAACTAAGACCCATTGTTTGAAATCAAATGGCTAGTGCATGGTCTTAAAGTTAATGTCCTTAATCTTTTCAAATGATTTTTATGTGACCATCATTGATGGTCATGTGACTATCAAATTTAAGCTCAATAGGATTTGGCTTGCTCTATCTTAAAGTTTACATCCTACCAACCATCATTCGACATCCCGAAGAACATGTTTAATATCATACAGACCATCAAATTTAAGCATAGATAAATTTTTGCCTAAGATGATTTTGATGTTATCATGAACGTCTTATGTTACAAGTCCATTTTGATCAACTTTGGAGGATTGAATCTTGAAGTGAGATAATTATGGAGGTCTCAAAATTCTAGGAGATGTTCTTAAGATCGAGAAGGACAAACCCTTTTTGATCTACAGGGTCTAGAGAGATTCCAGAGTGAATATTTTTAATGCTCAAGATGGCTGGTCCATATCTTCTCCATTGTGACATCCTAGTGATGGTCGAGCTCATTTGGCTAAGTACGGAAAACTTAGTGAAATCTGACTGAAGAGCCAACTTTGCACATGCACAAAATTCATTATGCTTTAGTGAAGGACCTAAGACTTGTTTAATATCAATTAGGGACCAATATGAATAAACCCATGTGACTACATTCCCTTAGAACTATCGTATGTGTGAGATATAGCTTCATGAAGATGCTCACTTGGCTTTGCTAGAACTTCTTTAAAATGGATAAACATGGAGAAATAATGGAATTTGGTTGAGAGGCTAACTTTGGATCTCCATAAATTTTGATTCACTTAGGTGAAGGACCTGATCTTTGAAGAAGATATAATCTTGGAAAAAAATTGAACAAACCCATATGGCCAATTCTTCTTAACTCATCCACACATGAGATTTGGCCTCAATAAACTATCTACTTGTACTTTTTACCACTAGATACAAAAAGTCAGGATAAACTCAATAAAGAAATAGATGGATCACTTACACTTCCATATCTATTCTACTCACTTTTGATATCCCATAGGGTCTATGGAATATATTCCATGATCCAAATGTTTAAAACACATGAGAACCTATATGGTCTCTTCTAATTTTCAATCCTAGACCCCTTTCTAAGACTTTAACCTACTGCTTCATCAAACCATGCAAGAGATTTTTGTGTGGGCAAGATATTGTCTAATAGTTATTTATGTTCTTTTGAGTAGGTTTCACATGTATGGATGAGTAGTCTTATGTATAACTACATACCCTATTTATGCGGTGATACTATGATAAGAAACATCATGCATATTTTCCATGTGAGGAGGACTATGGACATGTTTGAGAGTATAAAATGTATTTATTCTATGATTTTAATTATTATTTTAACATTTTATTGAATCATTTCAATACTCAGAGTATAAGAATCAATATAAGCTTGGTAATGGTGAAACCTAAACACATAGTCAAGATAGGGTAAGAAAAAAGAGTGTAACAGTGGTCTTAGAGGAAGTCATCAAAACTTCAAGAAGGTATAAAGGATTCCCATATTACATGATCAAAATTTTTGAGTTAGGGTGAGTTTTATTTAAACACTAAATAATAAAGAAACCCCTTCATGGTTAACACATAATAGTTACAGTCTAGAGAACATACACAGAATAGTGAGAATATGCATGTTTATAGTGTTTTAAGGGATATTTGAAAGCCATTAAGCTTTGGATAAGTTGGAAAAAGGTCATATAAGACTTAAAAAACCTTCAAAATTGTTTTAAAGTTGATAAAAAACTTTTTAACCTCATTTTAACCCTTCTCAGGTCTACAAAACCAGTCCAAACCCTCAACTAGGGTGTCCACTCAAAATTGTGGATTATGAGAGATGTAACCAGTAAAAATCCATGAAAAATTGTGAAAATTAAGGGGCACACATTATTAAATGGATTCCAAAGTTTTAATATGATCATGTAATTATAAGTATGGTTTTGAATAGACTGTGTGTAGGTCAAGGTCTTAAGAGACGTAGAAGGCCTAAAAAGATGATTTAACAATTTTTATAAACCTATAAACTTTATGAAATTTAAGGAGAAGCATAAAGGGTCTTTTTAAAATCTTTTAGTTTCTCAATATTTGTCTTTACATAACCATACAAGGAAGAAAACCAAATAAAAAAGCTACTAGAGAGAGCTTGTGGTGATAGAGTAAAAAGTAAGGAATGGAATTGGTAGTTGTCTTGAGAAGTTTATGAGTGAATTTAAGGAATAATAAGACGCATGTGAGTATGAGAAAATAAAAATAGCCATAAAATAGATAAATGAACCATTTAACCAATGAAGAGTTATTACAAGCCTTTATAAGGAAAGAATAAGTTGTTTAAAGAGTAGCGAAAGTTGATGGTGAGTGTTCATCAAAATTGAGGAGTCAACAAGAGAGTTGAAATCATGGAAAGACAAAGAGTTGTATATAAACCAAATAAGGATGAATAGGATTAACCAAGAGATCATATCTAGGAGTTATTTTGGTAGAGGTAGGTGTAAGTAGAGGTGAATGTATTCTTGTTTTCATTCCATGAAACATAAGTTGGAGATGACCTTTGCATTACTAAAACTGAAGGATGGAACCATGATTGATATTTTATATATGTACATGGCTCAAATTCTATAGATATTTATTTTTAGTATCTATAATACTAACTTTAAAAATAATATATTTATAGATTCATACACATTTGAAAACATATGAAAGTGCATATGAAAAACACTTACATGGTAAAAATTAAAATAAATATACAATTGATAATATAGATGCATGACATTCAATATCACTTGACACAAATTTAGGAGGCATAATTTATATTCATGATAACATAAGAATTTTAAAATTTAATAAGAAAGATACTTGTTCATGCTCATTTTAAATACAATACAGTTTGGAATTTTAAAGACAATTTTTTATTTCAATTCAAATATATTAGCACTGAGGTCATGATGGGGGCACAAATATTCTAATTAATCTTTTGATCATAAAAATACAATCTAGATCTATATAGAGTGTGTGACTTATTATATTACATGTAATGTACATTGAATTCTAGTGACACTCAATAACATTGGCATTACTTCTAGTGAACTCATTGTGAAGTTTAATATTTCCATTATGTTTGATGTACATTAATGTTTAGTGACACTCAATGGACTTGGGATCACTTCTACCAAACCCATCCTAGTTCCTGATTTAATATTAGTACATTAGGTATTTCTCACCATTTATAATACTTAGAGTAGGCATATTTATAACTAAATCACTTGATTAGTTATTCAAATTTGGGACTCAATCACTCTAACATTTCCATCAATTAAACATAATTAATGGTCTTTCCAAGTTATTCAACAATGGGACACATTTCTCCCATGCTTCCTCATAATTTATAATTTACGGGGAAATATGGTTTCATATTCTTGCATGTGTATTCCTTCCTTTCTCTCTTATCAATTTTTCAATTTTCAAAGTTTAGATTTTTTAAATTTCAAATATAGATAAATGAATACTTAATGTGTTGTGTTAGGGTTTTATAAAATGCGTGCCTACAAAATTGGTGTATCCTTTAAAAGATAATATGTGTTATAAAAAATAAGGTTTTTATTATTTCTCTTTTATTCTAGAAATTTCATTACTTGGGGAGGGGGGAGTGCAGGGAATTTTGGAACCTAAATAGGGTCATATGTACTTAAGAATATTAATTTTTGATACATTATAAACAAATTGACCTACACATAAATACACGTCTCTTTTTTTCCATTCCACTAATAATTTTACCTATATGCAACCTTGACCCTCTGCTGACCATCACATCTATACATAAATTTCAAGATTAATACTCAAACCTATTTCTATCATCCTTAGAATCTTTTCATTCATATGATAGTTATCCTTGATTCTCCAGGATATGTTCATCTAGATGCAAATGTCTATTTTTCTGGACCTATCCACCTATAGTAGGATTATCCCAATGCTAAATAATGGATAGTTCCCAAATTCAATACATTATTTTTCATCTTCCCACATATTTTCTAGATCTAGATAAATTATAGTTTAAAATGACTTCACTATAAATACAAATCAAAGGACATCCATTATTCCTTGCTTGCCACTATCTATTAAGAACTTATACGCTATTTTACACTAATAAAATCTACACTATTTCCTCATATTCAAGATCATTTAAATGATTAATCACAAGACTAGTCTAAAGCATCTCAAAGTAACTTAGGAGTTGTCATTGTCAAGTACCAATGCCATATTTCTAGTTTCATACATATAGTCAAGGGGAACAATTACAAAATCTCTTTAGGTGTGAAAATATGTGTAGCTCGAATCCCTCCTAAGAGTATTTAGATATGAAATTAGTTATCAATCATCAATTGGGTTATTGATATGAGATCAACCCATTATAATCTTCTTATCTTTCTATAGGTTCATAACCCTTACAACAACCAAAGGGATTCTAATGCAAATATAATGAGATATAATATATTCCTATGGTGCAATCACATTTGAAGCATCTCAACTCAATGAATACACACACACACACACACAAAATGAAAAATTATCATAATTTTTGCACAATCAATATAAATAAGTTCAAAGTAAAAGGATAGAACTAGATTTCATTATTGTTAAGGGAGAGAAAACTGTTCAGGATTCTAAGAGCCAAGCATAAGATTAAATCATGCACAAAGAAGTGGATACACAGAGATCAATTATTTCAAACAATCTGATATATTATTTCAATCTATTAACCAATACATTACAAATATTACAAATATATAAGAATATTTCTTATAACCACTCCCCTATTTTCTCTCCTAGAATCTCTCACACCCGAATCCGTATGAATAATATATAATAACAAACAAACTATGTTCATAATATTTTTGTAACAATATATGACTACCAAACTAACTATTGCTTAAATATATTTACCTCCCACTAAATATAAAAACTTAGCCTAATAATAATGTTACTAACAATTAATCTGTAACATTCACCCCCTTACCATTATTATTCCTAGTCACACACCCCCTTAATCTGAACCTAGGGAGAATATCATCTTGTACTACATTTGAATATGACTGCGTGATTTCTCTAAGAATCAAAAACCTAAAAAATAGTATTTCCATGGCTGACCAAAAACCAATGAAGGTTTATCCCATGGCTAACCTACAACTAATGATGGTTTATCCCATGGCTTACCATCAACGAAGTGGTTTTGTTGGTTTACCATAAACCATGTCATGTATGGAAGTACAAATTTAATTTCCATCATTTTCTAATTTAGAGGTTTTATAGAAGGAAAATATCAAAAAAGATTACTCAAATAGGAATTGTACTTCTATTCTTATTCAAACACATACAATAAAAAAATATAAAAATCACACCATACTATATACACCATTAAAACATATGTGGCCCCATCACTGATGACTTATGAGAGGCTTAAATAGCCTCCATCCTTTGTGTATCCTCTATCCTCTAATAAATGACTACTTACATAGCTAATGAATAGTTAAAGCTCAGTAGTAACTTGGGCATCACGTACAAGAAAAATGTATCTGTAAGATATATATTTTTTATTTTTCTTATTTATTTATTTTTTTAATTTTTGAGACTCTTGACTCTTGATAAAGACTCAACACTGACACAATGGCTTTTTGAAAATAGCAACTCTTTGACACTTTTGAATTTTTTTTCTTTTATATAGTTTGAAATTTTTTTGACATACTTTACAAATAAATTCTTTAACATAAAGGAATATAAATCTATAAACAACATCAAAACTAAACCTTAATAAATGAATACTGTATAAAATATAGCTTTTTGACACATTTAAATACTTTAAAGAATTAATTAAAAAAAATGGCTTATGCTTTAAAAAAAAATGGACCCTATTCTAATGACAAATAAGTGACTTATTGACACAATAGCATTTTGGATATACAAACTAACGCCTAAAATATTTTAAGGCACTAACACAAACCTAATGAATTATAAAAATACAAGATGATTTTATAAATGACCCTATCGACTAAATGCAGATGTCAAACTAAATATGTACTTTGACCAAACTAATCCACTCATTCAAGATAAGAAGGAATACATGGATTGCATGGTGGTGCATACGAGTGGTGCAGGTGGGTTGAATAGTTTTGTCTATAGATTATACCAAAATTGGTGTAGCATAATCCATTTAAATATTTAATGACCAAAAATAAACAAATTTATTTACCACTTCTCAGGTTTTGGTGCACCTAGCATGCATTAAACTTGTTGTTGGATCCGTCAGGCAAAGAGCTAGATGACATATCCAAATAGTCATTAGATTTGATGTAGGTTTTCAAACTTTAGAGCATACATAACTAGAATATTTGTCTTCATTGGCAACAAGTTTCTTGAGTGCTACAAATATAAACACCGATCCAATGCAACTGGTATGATGGACAGAGATGGTAATGACTTTAAAAAATGATAGATCACCACATGAATAGAGTAGTGACTTTAAAAATTTATATATCACCACAGTGTAGAATCTCCACATAATAACATACTCTGATCAGATTTGACTATGAGTATTTGGCTTAGACGTCAATTTGGCAAAACTAATATATCCTCAGTGTTATGCAGTGGATAAAGCTAATGAGATTATAATAAATTAAAAGTATCTTGTACGTGGTCAAAGGTATTTGAAGCTGGCATCTATGTTAAAATTACAACGTCAATGATAATAGTAATAGCACAAAGATTGAAAAAAACTTTTAAACACTACAGGTATCCAATTCTTCCTCATGATGGCTAGAAACAAACAATGGTTACTACCCCTTCTTCAAATCAAAGATCATTGATCCATCAGTAGAATATCCCACTCTAATACCACTATTGGGGATTCTAAGAGCCAAGCACAAGATTAAATCATGCATAGAAAAGTGGATACACAGAGATCAATTATTTCAAACAATTTAATATATTATTTTTCTCTATTACTGTTGACCATTTTTTGCCCAACAGGCCAAAAATTGGTCCCCTTCTGTCCTTACTATTCTAGGCCATTTCATTTTCAATTTTACAGACTCTATTCATTTCTACAGACTCTGCAGGTCTAAATCTATGGACTCTATAGGTTTTGGATTTCTATGGACTCAGTAGGTTAGTCCTTTGGTGCATGAAGGATTAGTTCAGAGAGTTTTGGGTTTTACAAGGCTTCTTCAGGCTCTTGTCTGAAGAAAATCACAAGAAAATTTGGCGTCTTTGAGCCATTGAACCGGTTCAATGCCTTAGTTCACAGACTGGTTCAATCGGCAGTTCATCGCTTCATTTTCAAGCCTTGGTTCATCTTTAAGTTCATCACTTATTTTAGCAAAGAGTTCAATTTTCATTGGCACACAGTCGCTTGAACCATTGAACTGGTTCAACGGGTTGGTTCAACGCATTGGTTCAATGCCTTGGCACTTCGGCTTAACACTTCGATAGGTTCAAACGAATGGTTCATCACTTATTTTCAGTCTATTAGTCATTCGGTGAGTTCATCAGTGCATAGCATTAAACCATTTTTGGCTCAACCAATTAGTTCAATGGCTTGGTTCAACCATTTTGGTTCAAGCAGCATTTAATTCAAAGCAAACGGTTTAATCGGCCTAGTGCGTAGCCTTGAACCATTGAACCGTTGAACCAAATTTTAGTTTAATGGGTTGGTTTAATGGCTTGGTTCAATGGTGTGCCCTACAACCAGAGGGCAGTTTAAGATCTAAAAAAATCCCTTATGGAGGGTAGTCAAAGGGTCCAAAGAAGAAAAGCCACGGAAAAAGGCCTGATGAACTTTGCCAAAGATGGTGATGGGCCTGAGAACATCAAATTTTACACTAGGGAAGCTAGAGTGCAGAAAGCACTAAGTGGCAACTGCGGAGGACTTCAAAATGCTTTTTTAGGAGTAGTAAAACATGCCATGTGTCTTCTACAAGGCTCAGTGGAAGCTAATAGGTGGTAGCATCTGTGGGTTTCTCCTTTTGGCTTCAGGGAAGACTATGGTGGGCTAGAATGAGTTGCTAGGAGCTATGCGGAGTGTGCCAAGTGTCATCATCCACTAAGAACTAGAAAAGGGCCTAAAATTTTCTCTAAGGTAGCTAAAGGCTTTGTAAAAGCAACAACATGTCAACTTTTGCCTGAATCTCAAAAGGCCCTCTAATGTAAGCAAATGCTACCATGTCCCATTATCAGCTTGACAGAAGCCACCACGTGTCAATGTATACATTTCAAAGTGTCTTCTAGGTGCCCAAGCAGTAGGTTATGACACGTGTCAAAGGTAGATGCACTCTCAATGAAAGGGGCAAGGCAGGAAGTTGAAGGAGAGTCTAAGGGTGATGGGCCTGAGGATGTCAAATTTAAAGCTACAAAAAAGCCGTTGGTTTTTAAATTCTTGAGTGCCAACCATGGAATGAGCCCAAAGAATGTAGTGACCTGCTAGAAGATCGCCCCTGAGGGCTGAAGGAGCGAAAAAGGACAAAGAGCCCAGAGAACAGAGAGCAGGTGGATGGTGTGGCTAATAAATTCAAATCCTGACAGCAGAATGGCCATCATGTAGAAGCAGACGAAGCAATCCAAGTGACGCAGGAAGGTGTCAAGAAGTTATTTCAGTGGTTGACATAGTGCCTACCATGCGGTCATGAAAGAGGCAAAATAGTGGTCGACGCGACTGATTTTCTTCAATATGCATTATTGAGCAGGAAAACGGCATGACTCATAAATTTAAATCCTAACAGCAAAATGGCTATCATGCAGAAGCAGATGAAGTGATCCAAGTGACGCAGGAAGGTGTCAATTCAAGAAGTTATTTCAGTAGTTGACAGAGTGCCTACCATGGGTCACTTGTAAAAAGGGTGCCAAAAGGCCCCATTTCTTCCTCTATATATTGGAGACTTGTCTTTGAGAAATCATCTTCCACATTTATAAAGCATAGCCCTGGCAAATTTTCACCTGAATCAATAAATGCATTTTACCTCTATCCTAGTTAGATATCTCTGTGTATGTCTGAGTGTTAGTTTTTGTTTAGTCATTGCTTGTTGATGCTTCCACAGGTTCAACACCAACATACCTGGTGTCTATAGAGGTGCCATTTCTGTAGCTAACAAGGAGAGTCTATATTTGGAATTGCAGAAAACAAAAGAAATTACTATACAGAGTGCCTTTCATAGCACCTCAGGTGAATCTTTGTTTTCTATATTTTCCATTAAAAGCCTCCCTGCCAAGTTTCTTGCAGTCTAGTCCTTCTGCTAGTTTAAAGTGTATGTATGTGTTTGTCTAATTTTAAGTGTGAGTGTGAGAAGGTCGGTTTATTTTGGTCCATCACCTCCTTTAGAGTAGTTTGTTTTCCTGTACATTCTTCTCCCTTTTCATTCCCCCCATTATATACATATATATATATATACATATATATATATATATATATATATATTTATGTATATATATATGTATATACATATATGTATATATATATGTATATATATGTGTATATATATATATGTATATATATATATATGTATGTATATACATGTATACATACATATATACATACATATATGTATATGCATATATATATATATATATATGTATGTATATATATACATATATATATATGTATGTATATATATACATATATATATATATATATATGTATATACATATATATGTATATGTATGTATATATGTATATATGTATATGTATATGTATGTATATATGTATATATATATGTATATACATATATACATACATATACATATATATGTATATGCATATATATATATATATATGTATGTATATATATACATATATATATATGTATGTATATATATACATACATATATATATATATATATGTATGTATATATATACATACATATATATATATGTATATATATACATACATATATATATATATATGCATATACATATATATGTATATGTATGTATATATGTATATACATATATATATGTATACATGTATATGTATATATATATATATATATATATATATATATATATATGTATGTATATATGTGTGTATATATATATGTATATGTTAGCACTTACTAGAACAAATTAGATGCATCAAAGGGAGCTAGACCTTACCTAGAGACTCTCCCCTCCAGCTTCACCGGTCCCACAGGCGAGAGGGGAGTTTCCATTGTTGCGTGTGGAAGGTAGGAGCTCAGCCTCCTTGCCCCAAGTGCAATCCACTGCATCAACAATTTTTGACACGCCCGGTGGGACCAACTAGGACAAGTTGTGTCCAAATAGTTGAAGAATTTTTGGTGTGTTCTTCGACCAACCAACCTTTGGAGGCTTTTGCATCAAACACCAATGGCGACTCTGAGTAAAATCAATTGGTTAAGCAGTTTTGGTACCATACCATCAAGAAATAATATTCTGGTATGTATACCCCCATCATTCAGAGCCATGGACCCTATGTTTCCCTTGGCCAGCATGGCTATGATCATCACCAGCCTTATGTTGATCCTTATCAGGTCTAGTATGATCGGTCCTAGCCCTATCATGAGTTATATCAGCCTTATGCCCAGTCTTCTCATTACATCACTTCTTCCAATCAACCCAGTCTCTTTGCCAATCAACCCATTTCCACCTTCAAGTGAGCACTATTGGGATACAAAAATCATGTAATAGATCTTGACACCAGAAGGGGATGTGGCCAAGAAATTCCTGATCATGTCATCCATCAAGTGAGAAATGCATTGAATCAGGTTAAGAAGGAATGGACTCCCATTGAGAGAGCCAATTGGAATAGGCTTACAAGTGAGATGCTAGATGTGGGTGGTTTGATTGCATCTTTGGAAGAGAAGCTGAGTATTCATGAGAGGAAGCCTTACCAAGTCTATCAACATACATACTCACTGCCCCAAGCATCATATCAGTCATATATAGCCCTTGCTTATAAGCCAAGTCAAGCCTATCAAAGTCCTTTCCCCAATTATGTTGAGGAGAGTTCCAAAATAGAAAACCTTGTGTTTAAGGCTAATCTTGATAGATAGATTGAATTGGAAAATCTTCAAATGCAACATTCCATTTTGGTAGCAAGGGAAGTGGAACCCAAACCCTCACTACCCTCTCATAGTGTGGCCCCATCACCCCAAAAGGAGGTGCCCACCTCGAATGTATTGAGATGGAATAAACTGGTCGAGTCATGGAACAACAAGGAGGAGAAAGGCATTTTCCAAGAGTGTGAGGCACAAAAAGAGGTTAGTCCTTTTCAAGTCCCTCCCACCCTTCCTCAGGAAGCTTCTTGCATTTCATGGCAACCTTCATGTACTCCCCATCTCTATAATGACTCCTATGAGCTCCAAGAGGTACAAAATGAGGATAATATAGCTAAGTGAATTGAGGAATTAAAGGCTAAGATGAAACTGCTTAGAGAGAGAGAGATGGAGTCTTCAAACCTTGTAGAGGAGTCGACGCCAAAAGATACCCCTTCTACCAATCCACAAGCTAATTTCAATATTGATGAAATGTTGGTAAAATGGAAGGACGAAAATCAAGAAATTTTAGCCCAAGGTCTTCCCCTTCCTTTTCTAGAGAAAACTCCCTCTTGTATGCCAAATCCTTTCTATCAGATGGCACTTGATCTTTCTATCTCATCCAATGCATCATTCGATCTTACCCTCAATCCCATACACCTAGATTCTCAGCACGCCTCTTTTTAGATAGCCCTTCCCATACATGAGCAGACCCTCCCAAATCCTCCCCATCCTCCTCAAGTCTTTCAACATGATCTCCAAATTCCAAGCTGGAAGAAGGAACATCATGATCCAACTCAAGACCTTGAAGAGGATAAAGTTACTGCCTGTTCACAGGAGCAAGGTTCCAATCTCAAGATCATGAGCTGGAAGCAAATAGTTGAATCTTGGGATAGAAAGGAAGAGGAGGAGAAAGGTTTTTTTCAAGACCTAGAAGAAGATGAGGCTGTTCCTACTCCTGATGGTGATTGTGACCTCCAGAAAAGGCTCTTCCAAGAGGATATAGATAGGTGGATTGAAGAGTTAGAATCTAAAGAGAGATTCCTCAGCCAGTGTGTGATGGACGGTTCAGACCCAATGACACATTATATGTCTGAACACACCCCACCTACACATCCCCAAGATAGCTATCAGGCCACACCTGATATAAGTGAAGTGCTGACCAAATAGAAAGAGGAGAATCATTTGATTCTAGTTTAAGGACTGCCTCCTCTTCCACATGAGTTCGTCCATCAGCCTTCCACTTCACCCCTTCTCGAGGAGGAACCTGTATTGAAGGAAGCAAGTGAAGAGGAGTATTCTCAGTTCATGACTAATCAGGGAGACTTCATTAGTGTGGATGAGGAGGAGATCACCATAGGTACCCCCTTTGATGAACAAGAAGACAAGTCACAAGCTTTTGCCTCTATCTCTGATGATGAAGAAGTGTTTTCTACCCCTTCTCTCATTTTTCAAGATGTTGCAGAGGGGCATGGGCACTTTCTTTACCATGATTTGAATGATTTCTTTGAAGTTATGGGGGCAGGTTACACTATTCTTCAAGGGGACTATGAGCTGGCTAAGAGTGGAGAAGGCAACATTGGGACTCAAATAAGTTTGCAAAGGGGCTATAGGCCTTCAGATTTATCCCTTCAAGAGATTGGTGAATCTGAAGATATTTTCTTTGAAATCATTAAGGAGGATGGTCATGTCATGGAACCCGAGCATGAGGCAGAAGAGAACAAGCCAGTCAATGATGCATATCAAGAGGTTTATGGTGATGAGCCAACAACCATTAATTTCTTGATGAGATACACTATCTTGAAGAACCAATAGGAGGTGAGCTTCTAAGAACAAATAGAGTACGTGTACGTTGGAGGCATGTTTCGATCTAATCCATTCGGATACAAGCCAACTCAGGTGGCAGGCAAGAGGATCAGGCCACTAGCTCTCCTTTTTATCCAGCCACTCGGCTGGCACCATAAGTTTCCTTGCCAGGGAGGGGACTTTAAAAGTTTTCCCTTTGATCCAAGAGGGAAGCAGATGTACCTGGTTAGCTGTATATAGTAGTTTGTTTTTAGTTTTCTTTTCATGCTTTCCCTAAGTGCAGTTTGCATAGGTAGTGTTTTTAGCCTTGTGTGTTTCCCTTCGTGTGTGGGGTAAAAAGCTTCATGTTTTGATTCTCAGATCTCTTGGGGCTGTTGTTAACTTTATTCAAGCTGCATCTAACTCTGTGCCCAATAGACTACAAGGAAACTGGTCTTTAAGCA